>OX333077.1:15232015-15255257 GCA_946863875.1 Alloplasta piceator | reverse complement strand
AATAACTTATTCGTACAGGGCCTTATAATCATTATAAGGGATTAGATTTTAATATGAAGGCTGTTATACAATAAGTATAGATTCTACAGTGGCTTATTAGTTTATAACCGATTAAAGTATTCTCAATTTTGATTTCTTCTGTTTTGTAAATGTTAACTTTTTCCAGAAAAATATAGTATCGCGTTATGTTACATATGACTTGCATTAAAAGTGATTTTAGACCGTTTTGGTGTATCTTTTAACCTGTCACTACCGACCCCAAGCACTGTCACAACCGCCCCTGGGGTGTGGTCGGTTGTGACACTTTTTTCTTTTTTTCTAATTTGCTCCTATGTGTTAACTATTGTAATCAGGGACAAAATTTTGGTATTTATATGTAGTCAAATGTACACTTCACTATAAAGAACAGTTTTCGTCCAGCTAACTGGCTTACTAGCAAAATTATGGGCGATAAAATGAAAATTGTCACAACCGTACCCAGTCTACCCTACGAATTCTCATGCGTCTCTGATAAATTTAAGAAATCGTGAATATTGGAAAATTGCACATAGTCTCCTTGTTTTTTTGGTTGCGGGTCGAAAGATGAAAAACATCGTGTACAAATATGATTCGAGCAAAATATCCCAGAACAAAAATAATTGTCTATTTAATATTTAAATGCAAAAATAACGAATTGATAATATCCGGATATATAAATACCCGACTGAAGATATATAATAATAATAATAATAATAATAATAATAATAATAATGATTAGTAAGGCCCGGATTTTAAGTTCCTAAGATCTATCTTAGGATCGATCTTAAGATCGAACTCAGGATCATACTTTCCATTAAACTCAAGTCGAAACTGAAGATCCAATCTCAAGATGAATCTTAAGTTTGAACTTGAGTTTTATTATAAGTTCATACTTAAGTTCAAACTTTAGTGCAAACTTGAGATCGATCTTAAGTTCAAACTTGAATTAAATTAGGTTAAATTGGGTTAAGTTTGAACAATTATAAGTTGAAAATAACAACGTTTTTCTAACTGGTACCCAAAATATCTCGAAAACCACTGAACCGATTAACTTCACATTTTTTGTGGTTATTGTACCTATACATAATTATCTAGTCTTTGTCATTGAATGTTTTTCCGATTTTTTTTTGCCAAAACACGAACGAATTTGTTCTGGAAAATAGCTACGTTGAGTTCAAACGTCCGCCATTTTTTCAAATCGGCTATGACAAAGACAAGACAATGGTATCTATATTAGTATCTTGTTTTGGTTTTTTCTTTCACTTTGGAATTTGGTAATTTTTCAATTTTTCAATTTGGAAAAATCAACCCTTTCTTCAAAAACCAACGCTTGGATATCAAGTCCGAGACTTTTAATATCTATAATTACCCAAGAAAATGACATTGTCACACGAAGAGAACAAAATGGCTGCCAATCGGCGCTTCACTCGTGTCCATTTTCTCCTCCCTGTCGATTTTACTATCCATGACGTCATTTTCAGTGACCCTGGCATTTGTTCCTTTGAATATATGAAGAAACGAAAGCTCGGAGAGTGCACATTGTTTTCTACGCACTTGCAATTAAAAAAAAAAAATCACCGTGATTGCCGCGTCGCGTGTACCAGGAACGCGTGCTCGTTTCTCACCGCCTACGTTCTCTTATTAGTTTATTACTTATCTCGACGGTTTGGTATTTTTCGTGATTCGTGTTTGAGCATACCCTCGTACTGAAGGTCACGGGTATGGTGAACTCACCCGGAGACCATACCATACCCCTATCCCTAATTTATATACATATAGAGCGAGAGAGGAAGAGAGAGAGAGAGAGAGAGAGAGAGAGAGAAAGAAGGGGAGGGAGGGAGAGGGTAAAATGGTATTATTATTACATGGAGTTGGTTTGGTGCGATCAAGGATCGTCCGCTGGGGTCACGAGACCGAGGGTTGGCTGTGTGAGAGTTCAATTCAGATGGGGAAGAGAGAAGGAGAAAGTAGAAAACGAGATCGAGCAGGACAGCTTTCGGGGGTTGGGAAAAGCATCGGGAGGGACGGTCGGGACTCGCGGTAATGCGTATTTGATTACACCTCCCAAGAACTGTGGTCAGCATGTTCAAACACACACGGACAAACTTACATGTCTGAATCAGCCATTTTGGTCAACGCGCTTGACCGATGCGTGTTTACATTTGACGTCGATCAGCGAGTCTCGAGATTCTTAATTCGATTGGCTGCGTTTAAGGGTTCATGTTTAAAAATGGTCGGAACCTACCGGCTGAAATAATATACCTTGAAGACTATGGTCACGTATGCAACAGCAAATCGATGAGAAATTTGTTTCAAGCCGTAAAATACTTGATTGAAAATCTAGTAAATTGTGCATCAATTGCATAAAAAACTTCTCCATTAGAACGACTTTTTTGGTGTTTTATACCCTCGCTTGCGGCTTAATTGTAGAGTGAAAAATAAAAATTCCCTCTATAGTGACGATCCCATGGGTAAGGTTGAGTTTGCAGGGCAATGGAGAAAAAAATGATTGCAGTCCTAAAAACTTGAATTAATTCTCTACAAGGATTGAGTTTCCCCATAAATAAAAGGCTAACGAACGATAAATTCTTTCTATCTAAATTGACATTTCTGAACCAAACAATTTTTTCGAAATTCTCGCTACAGTAATTTTTCCAAACAACCTCCAAGAATTGATTAAAAAGTGAAAAATGCTGAGAAGAAAAGCTCAAAGATCATAAATTTCGATTTTCCAATCGCAAACCGCTTTGGTTTGTGACTGGGCGAAAACAACATTTGCATTCTCCAAATTGCATCAATACTCAAAAAATGGAGAAAAGGAAGATTCGTTAGCAATTTTCCAAAATCTACTCCGCCAGTTCCGAGAATTTTTCTCTTCGACACTATGAATTACAATCAAGCAACATACATACATACATTGTTCATAAATATTTTACAAAGCGCAATTAATTTTCGGACTTCACCGTCCCTTGGATACGGACGCCGGAATGAATCTCACGGTACGTTGAAATTTCCCAAGCTCAATATGCCGCGATGTGACCAATGATTTTCTCGGACCAGGAAAGTCCATTTCTGCGCGTTCATCGTCATTAAACAAAAAAAAATCCTTTATCCAGCGTACCTTGTTTATGGGAAGTGCGACCTGGCGTATATATACAGAGTTGTTCGATGCCACGAGGATACTCTTGGCATATACAGTAGAAACACACGAGGCTCGCGGGGAATAGGTGGGGTCGTTATTAATCTGGTGTCGAGTTGAGCACAAAGTTATATAGGAGCTCAGGAAATGAAACACGAGAAAGCTTCCCCCGCGCTTCTCTGTTCTGCTCTCACTCAGCCTCCACCCTCCAACCACTCTCTCTTTCTCTCTCCCTCTCTCTCTCTCTCTCTCTCTCTCTCTCTCTCCCTCCCTCCCTCCCTCCCTCCCTCCCTCCCTCCCTCTCTCTCTCTCTCTCTCTCTCTCTCTCTCTCTCCCTCTCTTGCTCTCACAAGTGTGGAACCCTTTTCACAAAACGTACATACAAATATTCTCACATCAGCATCGTGTTGCCGGAGGTACCAACAGACCCTCGCAGCCATCCTCTCTCATTCTCTCTCCTGTCCTTTTTCCATCTCCCTCCCTCTCTCTCTCCCTTTCTCTCATTTCTTTACCATTATTCTCCCTGTCCTCTCTCTCTCTCACACACACACACACACACACACACACACACACACACACACACACACACACACACACACACACACACACACACACACACACACACACACACACACACACACACTCGCTCTCTCTCATTCCTTTACCATTATCCTCCCTGTCCTCTCTTCTACACCGTACATGACGGCATTCAACTTTGAATGTATTACTGGACCTCGAGGCTGCCTCCGCGCAACAACCCTCCGACATGCAGCCCTTATTCTCCAGCAACTACGGTCAGATGGAGATATAACGATCGGCATGGATACACCGGGAGAATATAGAGATTCCCCGATGACATTTGTACGCCTCACATCGTCTTTTTCTGTTTCTACCAGACGCGATACGTGATATTTTTCGCACGACTCTTTTCTACAACTCGCACGTACATCCTCCGAAATCGCATTCGACTTTGACGTTGGCATAGGGATATGCCACCGTGGAATTTGTGTAAAAATTGTGGAAATTTTCACGTGACAATTTTAATTTGTCATTAATAAACAATCGACGATCGATTTGTCATGAAGGTTGATGCTTAACGAATGATGGAAACGAGTAAGAAATTTATTTTATTTAAATATCCAATTAAAATGATTTTTAAAATTTTTTTTGGATAATTTTCAAATTATATCAGATAGAAAACCCGGTAAAGATTCTGTTTAAGCATAATAGTTACTGCCGTTATTATTTGGTTCATTTAAAAAAATTGATTTCTGTAGAGCTATGGAATTAGATCAATTCGAGACTCCACGAGAATTTTTGAAAACATTCAAATTTTCTTATTCCGCAACTTTCGCGTGGCTTTTACAAATTCAGTACTAATTGTTAATTGAAGTTCAAGCATTTTCAAATGTTTTCGTAAAATTTGAATATTTTCTAAAACGATACCTTCTTGGTATTCATTAAAAATTAAAAATCAATTTTCCGTATAATCTATCATCCTTGTCACATAGTACATTTGTACAAAAAAATTCAACTTGATCTCTGCGAAATTATAAAAAAACAGTCTATTCTTCCAAGTTAACGAAAAATCCAAATTTGTCCAAAATGAAAAATTTTCAGCGATTCTTTCGAAATTCAATCTTAACCAATGTTATTGTCTAATTGAAAAATAATGAGTTTGTTATATGAGAATTTATAAAAATAAAAGCAGCCATGTACATTTATAATTATTTGGGTCATTCCATGTCAAATCGATCAATAGTTGGAATCGACCCCTTTCAATTTCGATGAAATTCGGTCAGAAGTTTTGTTTTATCATGCAACAAAGTTCTGCCAAAATTTTTTCAATTTTGAGCAGTCAAAATTACATGATTGCTCAACTTTACTTAACTTAGAGGTAAACAAAAAAAAAAAAATTCTACCAAAATTCAAAAAATTCGTATATGCAAAAAAATACATCATTCTGAAAATTTCAAAATCTTTTAAGATCAGTACAAGGTATTATATAAAAAAAATTTAATCAAGAATTTAATTTTGATCGTGGATTTTTACAATTTTTAAAAAATTCAAAATTCTCCAAATTCTTCATTTTCCTAATTTTTTTTTCGGAATATATTTATTTCGGTAGCTCCAAGTAAACTCTTTAAGCTGAATCCAGAACGATTTTTTCGTAACTATAAAATTAAAAAATAATTAAAAAATAAACTTGAAAAATTGAAAAATAGATGAAATTCGAAAAACGAACTTTCGAAAAAAATGCAAATTTTTTTCCTTTGGTAGAACTTCGTTTGATGATAAAAGAAAGCTTCTGACCAAATTTTATCGAAATTGAAAGGAGTCGATTTCAACTATTGGTCGATTCGACATGGAATGACCCATTTATATATGTTTCAACAAAATTTCATAATCCTGCAAAAGTCAAAATTTTTCACTAATTTGGTCAAAAATATTGTCAAATAAAGGAGGACAGCTGCTCCACTTGTGCGTGAAATTTCAAACCGATTGCTCAAAACATTTCCCAAATAAATTTTTCGACATTTTTCGAGGCCTTTTCAACACCCTAATATGAAAAATAAAAATAAAAATTAAGTGGGAGCAAAAATTGTGATAATGTTATTGATATTCAATCTCACGAGGGTCATTGGCTGCACGGCCAAAAACCCGAAATTTCGAACCTAAAAGTTGCAGCATCGTTGAGGCTCGATTAAAAGTGCATCAAGGGAATCACCAAGAAATTTTACGCTGCTGACGATATAAAGCCAAATCTCCTGCGTTTGAGTAATAATATGAATAACAAAACGAGAGACCCTTAGCCATGGGGGTTTATCCACTTCCTTCAGAAGAGGGGAGGTTATCTTGCGGGTCGTCTTCGTTGAATGCCCGCGGTGGAGATGCCGAAACTCGCAATCTCCCAGAATATAAAATGGTGAAGAAAAGTGAACGTTTCGTCTTGGAGAGACTCGCTTCGGTCATGAAGGAGCCCCGTTGTTGTCCCATCCAACTGTGAGCGTGGCTCGGTACTTCTCCTCGCTTCCTTTGGCGCAGAAAAAACCATGCGTTCGTCTGCTGCTGATGACCTTATAATTGCGGTAATGCTGGTGGCAATCGTGCGGCTATCCTCACTAGAAGGGAGGGGGAGGTTAACTCCATAGACTGGTGAACCAGCCCAGAGACCGTCAATCTGCAATGAACAAAAACATCTCTGATGTTTGTACGAAGAAAATTCAATTGAAAAATTACGATGAAAAAAATGCGTTAAAGTTTTCCTCTCAGGTTTAACCCTTACTTGACACACTGGGGTGCAAAACACCCCAAACCTAAATTTCCTCAAATTTAAGTATGTAGATTTAAAACAATGAGACCTATAGCGACATCTGGCATTAGTTCGAGGATGCCTGCACTCCTTCAAGCTTATAGCATCACTCTAAGATTATAAGTTTTTATGTAGTAGCTCTCTCAAGTCAAGTGGTCTCGGTCAAGTAAGGTCGAGTGCGAAAATTTTGCGCAAATTTTTTTCCTGTTATATTTCGACTCCATTCGTATGCTATACATGAGGAGAAGACAAAAAAAATCGAATAGGATGTTCAACAATTTTGAGTCAATATCTTACGCTCACCAAAGTTCGTCAAAGTTCAAAGTGTTAAAAAAAAAATTTCCTGGCATATTTAGGTTTATAATTATATATTATAATTTATAATTATATATATTTATTTATATTATATTTATATATATATATATATATTATATTTATAATTATATATATATTTATATTTATTTATATTTATAATTATCCGGCTTTTACCCTATTATTATAGAATTATTTTCGTACTTGGAGATTTTTGTAAATTGATCATTGCAATTTTAGTAAAAAAAATTATCATTTTCCTCTATCTCAAGAATGATTATTTTTTAAACGGAAAAATTCAAAAATAAAATTTATAGTTGCAAAAATATGTACATAAATTGGTGCGTTAATGAATTGAAATTTCTTTCAAAGAAGAAATCTTGAATAATCGCTTTTTTTTAGGCGTCTTGACTGCGTATAACCCCTTAATATACATTTCTAAAATACGTCTGATATATTGAAAAATATATTCTTAAATATACTTTATTACCATGGGGTAAAAGAGGATGTGCTAAATTAAATTTTTTTTTTTAATTTTTATGAAAAAAATCCGAATAAAATTGGGATTATTGCTTTGTTATGATCCTAGAAAAAATGGTGAATCATATTTACAAGTTAGTCGACTCAGAATTCTTCGTATATTCATATGTATGTGGCGAATATTTTAATTCTTATGTAATAAGATTCGAAGATTGTTTTTGTAGATTCTCTGGAAAAACATTCTTGTAGTGCTATATATTAAGCAAACTCAGTTTAATTTTTAGTAATTTTTATCAAAAAATAAAAAAGTTATGATTTTTTTCGTAAAAGTCGTCATTTTTTCAGTTTTTTTGGGTATTTAAATTTTTTATCATATTTAACTTTGATATTTTACTATAAATCCTGTATAACTTTAGAAAGTAACCTCTTAGGAAGTTCTAAAAAAAAATTTGCAAAATAAAATATTGAATGGCACATTTTTTTTAACAATTTTTATCGCTGGGGTACAAACGACCCCAGTGTGTCAAGTACGTTATTCTGCAAAAGTATGTCAAGTAAGGGTCAAAGTCTCTCGAAAAATCAAACAAAACAGAAATTACGTGAATTAAGAGTTTTCCCATAGCTTTCCTCCTCCTTCACGAGCAGTCCCTGTAGTTCCTCTATGATAAGAAGTCTCATTATGATTTCCTGATAAAAGAAGTTTAACGAATGACGGAAAGAGATAGGAAGATGTCAGTGAATTTATAATTACGGTTTCTTTCTTTTTTTAAAAATTTCAATTTTCGTAAATCTGATGAGCTTGAGCGATTTTTTCAAAATTTAAATTTTACAGGGTACTAAAAATTATGGGAAAAAATAAATGTTTCACGAAAACAAAACTTTCGACTCTGTAAAGAAACAAAAATGACTAAATGAGGAAGATGTCAGTGAATCCATAAATTCCACGATTTTTCCTTTTTTGAAAAATTTCCTCAAATCCGAAGAGCTTGAAGATTTTTTCGAAATTTAAATTTTAGACTAAAAATTATGGGAAAAAATAAATTTTCCACAAAAACAAAGCTTGTGACTTTGTGAAGAAACAAAAACGCAAAGGGAGGATCGTAGGGAGGGAAAAACGAGAGAAGGGACGGTGCACGAAAAGACGAATCACCAGGGACCATTGGGGCGGTCTCGCGCGACCATTTTTGCCTCATTGTGAACTCCATTTGCGACTCTCAGATTGCCGGTGAAAAATCGTACGACGGTGATGGAAAAATCGCTAGCGCAGGAAACCGGCAAAATAAAAGTAGCTGCATTTCTCAAAGCGTTCGCCCGATCCACTCGCTTTTCTCGTTCTTCTCTCTCTCTCTCTCTCTCTCTTTCTCTCGTCACAGACGTTCCTTTCACTCGTTCGCCCGTTAAACCTCTTCTTTTGGTCCGTCGCGGGAAAACCTTGTCGCGAGAGAGCTTCGAGCAAAAACCGAAAGGCGATAGAGCGGCCCTGGTAACGGCGTAGCCCTTTTCTCAGTGCAGGGCACACAAGAACACAGTAAAATCTATGTGTACATGAAGGAGAGAGAGAGAGAGAGAGAGAGAGAGAGAGAGAGAGAGAGAGAGAAAGGGTAAAACGTACAGTCGGAGGAAAAGCTAAGGCCGCGAAAGAAACTTCGGGACGTTGATAGAGACCTCCGGGGTTTTCCTTGGCTCGGGACAAATGTCCCACGGCGATTGCTCACTCTCTTTTCATCTTTCTCTATCAGCGAACAGTCGCTGGTGCTCGAAACTTAAATATCCTTTGTGTCCGATAGGTTACAGCCCCAGATATAAAGTCAAAAATAGATAAGAAAAAATCAAGTACAAAATTATTAACCTATTTAAAAAATAGTCAAGATCAAAATGGATCAATTTACAAAAATATCCTATTGCAAAAATATCCAAGTGAGAAAATAATTCTATAATAATATCCACTAGAAATCACTTATTAATCGATTCTTTTGAAAAGTTAAAATTGCCTCGGACAAATGCTCCGGGAATATTCTGTCTTAAGCTCGATACTAGTTTAAGGTAGAATTTGGGTTGGACGTTCTCAAATAGCAAAATACGACAGAATCTCTACTTCTATACATATAAGGTTTAGGTAAGCTCAAGTAAATACATTATATAAGATTATCACATTGCAATACTTGTTTTAAGTTAATTATCACAAATTCCTCGTTGATCATTATACTTATTATATTTTATTATATTATATTTATTATATTATATTATATTAACATTATCAAAATTACAAACAAAATTACGGCAGCAAAATGCTAGATTTAAATTGAAATCTTTACTTTTGCAATTCTTGTGGGCCGTTTTTCAAGAATATTATTAAGCAATTATTGTACATGGAAGCTCTGAATACGGACCACCCTAGTATATACACGGCCGGCCAAAAGTTTGGAAACACTCGCCCGGATTCCACGCCACACAAAAAGTTTCATTGCTCTTTTGAAAATAAAGATATTTTGATTCACCAAGCGGGGTTTTAAAGAGGACATATTCAGCTTCATTCCGCTTTTTCCAAAAAAAATTTGCGATTTTTTCGAACCCGAAAAAAATCGTACGAAACTTAAAAGAAAAACAAAATTGAAGCTAATACTCCCCACCACAAGTTTTTCATGCGAAAAACAGTTGAACAAAATTGCCATAGGTCGTGCGCCGAAATTACTATCCCAAAAAAAAGCCGAAAAACGACCATGTTTCAAAAGGCGTACCGGGTTCAAAAAAAATCGCAAATTTTTTTTGGAAAAAGCGAAACGAAGCTGAATATGTATTCTTCAAAACACCGCTTGGTGAATCAAAATATCTTCATTTTTGAAAGAGCTGTGCAACTTTTTGTGCGGGGTGGAATCAGAGCCAATGTTTCCAAATTTTTTGCCAGCAGTGTATATACTAGGGTGGTCCTCATTTAGAGCTCTGACGAATTTTTTATCAGACGCTTCCCAAATCGACTCCGAATAATTCAAAAACAATACTCTAGCTTTTTCAGATTTTTATCTCGACTCTGACCCTCATTAAAAGAGTCTAAATAGAAACCTGAACAAATTAGGGTATTGTTTTTGAATTATTTGGAGTCGATTTTGAGGGACGTCTGATAAAAAATTCGTGTGGGCCTGGATCACGGCTCAGGAAATTTAACTCTATCCCCGGAATGAAGCGAGTCAGCTATATCAAGAATGGGGATGCAAACAAAAAATTGCCATTCTCACATTCATCAAGACCTTTGGGGAAGAGTGATGTTCCATCATCAGATGACATTGTACGCAGTCACGAGAAAATAAGAGCTTTCGGCGACTTTCTCTCTCTCTCTCTCTCTCTGTCTCATTCCCTCGTTCTGGCATGCTGACCTCAACTGGTTTTTCCTAACTCACCCTTAAGGAAGGGGTGTGTGTCCGTGAGGGAGGTTTGTCCGCGAGATCGGGCGGCCTAATGACACCGAAGTCCCGCGGGACCTCACATGGATCCTTCGTTCGTGATTTCTTTCGTTCATACGCTCTTTCCGTGACTCTTTTCTCTCCTTTGGCACTCTGTTCACTTCGCTTGTTCATCTTCTTCATGCTTTTTATACAATTCTTTTTCTCTCGCGTAGAACGCCCTATATATATATATATATATATAGATAAACGTCGCTGTAGCGCTTTTTTTGCAAACGAACGCGATCGGTCTTTGAGCTCGCGAAAAAGTCTCCTCCATTTTCGTGCTTTTTGCTGAATTTAGAGCTTCACAAAACGTAAACGTGCAAAATTTGAAATCATTGATGGTCTTTTCAGACAATTCTTGCGATCAAGTCAATGCAATGAAGTATTAAAATTACATGATGTTGCAAATTGGCAATGTTGCAATGCAACAACAATAATTATACAATTCATTTCTTGTGAGCTTTACATTTTATTTTTGCATTTAAAATCCCAAGTCCTTGAGGCAGACTTCAAAATACATTTTAACGATTTCTAACTTTGAACATTTTTCAGAAAGAATAAATTTGATCGAAAAATAAATTATCATCGCTGGATTGAAACGATGCAAACATAAGCATCATTGAAATTACAGACTTGTTTTAAAATCATAATTGATATGGAAAAACATGTGCCACAATTACTTTACAGAAACAAAACTCCTTTTACTCGGGTAAATATGGAGGAGTATTTTCAAGCACTTTTTGTATAGATTTTTTTAAATCTCAATTTGATCTTTTTTTCATCAAGATACGTTTTAAGGATTCCACGAGAAAAAAGCATTTTTGAGATTTTCAATACATAAAGAAGAAAGTTTAACGTCGAGGATCTATTTTTATTGATGGAAGAATAGCCGGGTCATTCCATGCCAAATCGACCAATAGTTGGAATCAACTTCTTTCAATTTCGATGAAATTTGGTCAGAATTTTTATTTTGAAACATGATGAGTTTGGAGAATATTGAATTTTCAAAAATCGTGAGAATCCACGATCAACATTAAACTTCTGAATCCATTTTTTTATAATAAATAATAATGAATAATAAATAATACTTTGTACTGATTTTAAGTGGATCTGAAATTTTCAGAATTGCGTTTTTTTTTTTCAAAAATATGAATTTTGGAATTTTTGTTGAAAATATATATTTTTCTTACCCCTAAATTAAGTAAAGTTGAGCCATCATGTAATCTGAGCCGTAAAAATGACATCATTGTTCCATTTTACTTAACTTGGACGTAAAAAAAATTCTACTCAAAAATTCAAAAATTCATATTTTGAAAAAAATGCAATTCTGGAAGATTCAGGATTTTTTAAGATCAGTACAAGGTTATATAATAAGAATTGAACCAAAAATGTAATGTTGATCGTGGATTTTCACGATTTCTGAAAATTCAAAATTCTCCAAATTCGTCATTTTTCAAATTTTTCTTTCGGAATATATTTTTTTTCGTAGCCTTAAGTATATACTCTTTAAAACAAATCCAGAACGATTTTCCCGTAACTATAATAGTTTTCGAGATATTTAAAAAAAAAGCTTAAAAAATTGAAAAACTGGTGAAATTTGGTATTTTCAAAAACATGTTTCAAACTTTTTTCCTTAGGTAGAACTTCGTTTTATGAAAAAACAAAAATTCCGACCAAATTTCACTGAAATTGAAAGGGGTTGACTCGAACTATTGATCGATTTGACACGGAATGACCCAGCCATAATTTGTAAGTCGATCGGCGATGTAAATTTTAGGACTAGAAATATCAAGAAATAAAAAAAAGTCATCGATGAATATTACTAATAACAATTCTAACTGCAGTTACCAAAAAATACCGTACAATTTTTTTTTAATCGCAGGATGTTTACACCCAAACATAAACAATAAAAAGAAAAGAATCTCAGTCTTTCCGAAGATCGTGATTGATGGAAGATTATCTGAAAGAGACGCTAACTCGGTTTGAGAGCGAGTACTCAATTATCCCGCTTGTCAGAAGTTAAAATTGGACTTTTCGAGACACAAGAGCGAGTTTCAAAAGGGCGGAACGTGAAATTTCGTAAGGAACGAAATGAGATGAAAGTATGTGTATTAGTATCCACTGACTAGTCGATCACCGAACTATACAGATTCAGCCTTAATGAGCCTCTGGAATGATAAATGAGGCCTCGGGCGAGTCACTCTCTCTCTCTCTCTCTCTCTCTCTCTCTCTCTCTCTCTCTCTCTCTCTCTCTCTCTCTCTCTCTCTCTCTCTCTCTCTCTCTCTCTCTCTCTCTCTCTCTCTCTCTCTCTCTCTCTCTCTCTCTCTCTCTCTCTCTCTCTCTCTCTCTCTCTCTCTCTCTCTCTCTCTCTCTCTTTCTCTTACAACACAACATTTATCCTTCCTGGTCTCAAACCCATCATCCTCGTTTGTGTGTAATGTATAAAAACGTGTTGTACATCGCAAACGCACGCGTGTATTTCCCTCATCATTTTACAAAGGGCAACGCGGGGGGTTCCTCCTCACATTCTCTCGTACATTCATGCAAACTTGAGCTTCGTTCTTGTACTTCGAGCAAGGTGCGCCAAAGCATGTCTTCCCCGTGTATCAGCTGCTCGATGTCAGAGGCAGAGTCGATAGCGCAGCCATCTTTCTTCCCAGTCGTTCATATTCTCGACCTTAAACCCAACGCCATGCTAGTCATGAGTCGCTGAGAGCAATTCTTCGGCCCTCGATGACTTCCATCTTTGTTTTTCTTTTTCCATCCTTTCCTTCTCTTTCTTCCATCACCTGAAGACATTCTCTCTTCATCTTCTGAATCCTTTTCCTTCCACTCCGTCGCACCGCATGAAGTCCTCATCTCCGCCTACGATTCCTCAAACTTATGTACCAAGATGAGATTTTTCTGACCGCCATGACGTGCGTTGTCCGCGGCTTTGGAATTCAAAATGGCGCTAAAGTGTGAGAGAAAGAGAGAGAGAGAGAGAGGAGACGAAGACAAGCAACTGTACTCTTCAGTATTACAAAGGCGAGGGGGAAGAGACTCAATTCAGTCTGTGTGGAGTGACAGGCGTATATTAATCGTTTTTCGGAACGTTTCAATTGGTCGTGGAGTGCACGAGCGATGGAGGCTTGTTTCATGGTCCCTATCGCGAGAAAATCCGCCATTCCTCCGGTCTTATGCTCGCAGCATTGCGCGAGCAACTTTCCAACTGACGAGGAATGCACCGAGAGAATCAGATTCCCATTAATTTTTACAGTTTTCCCCATTGACAGCGCCTCCTGGAAGGGCAAACAGTGAAATTTGCATATTTCTTTGATACAATATACAGATGTCATATATGACATAGTGCATGCCCATCAGACGAATTTTTACAGTGTGGAACAGTAAAAAATACACTACGTGAAACGTTATATTTCTGTTGTGTCCGGTGAATTTTTTACACATTTTACACTGTAAAAATATCCCAGGTCAGTAATAAAATTCTTCATGGATCCCTGTGCTTGTAATATTCCAGTGTGAAAAAATTACACTGTACACTGTAAAAATTGAAAACAACGTAGAATATTTTGCGGTACGTTTTTAATTTTTCGCTGGAAACACTGTAATTTTTAAAATAAATTACAGTGTACTGAAACGTTTCGATATTTAAATAATTTTGAATTTATTACACTGTACACTGTAATTTACACAGTACACTGTAATTTATTTTAGAAATTTCAGTATTTCCAATGAAAAATTAAAAACGTACCACAAAATATGTTACGTTCTTTTCAATTTTTACACTGTACACTGTAATTTTTGCACACTGGAATACTACGAGTGATTTCCTTGTGATTTCTGCTTGGTAATTTTTTTTTTGCTGTGAACATTGCATCTGTTACAGTTGAATTCAGCATTTATGATTATTTGAAAAGTAGAAACGAAGCATATTTTGTACGTTTTTTATTTTTCATTGGGAACATTGTAATTTCTAAAATAAATTACAGTGTACGGAAACGTTTCGATATTTGAATATCTTCCTATTTATTACACTGTACACTGTAATTTATACAGTACACTGTAATTTATTTTAGAAATTGCAGTACTCTCAATGAAAAATAAAAAACGTACCGCAAAATATGCCACGTTCTTTTCAACTTTTACAGTGTACTCTGTAAATTTTTCACACTAGAATATTACAAAAGATTTCCTTGTCATTTCTGCTCGGTCATTTTTTTTTTGCACCGAATATTGCATCTTTTACAGTTGAATTTAGCATTTATAATTGGTTGAAAAGTAGAAACGTAGCATATATTTTGTACGTTTTTTATTTTTCACTGGAAACACTAATTTCTAAAATAAATTACAGTGTACTGAAACGTTTCGATATTTGAATAAATTCCAATTTATTACACTGTACACTGTAATTTACACAGTACACTATAATTTATTTTAGAAATTGCAGTATTGTCAATGAAAAATAAAAAAACGTACCGCAAAATATGCTACGTTCTTTTCAATTTTTACAGTGTACACTGTAATTTTTTCACACTGGAATCTCACAAGTGACTTCCTTGTAATTTCTGCTTGGTCATTTTTTTGCTGTGAACATTGCATTTTTTACAGTTTGATTTAGCATTTATCATTGTTTGAAAAGTAGAAACCACATTAAATTCATCATTTTACAATAGATTCCCAGTAAAACGCCTGAATTACAGTTCTGAACCGTATATTCTGTTTTGAATTCAGTCATTTTTTAAATATCATACATGAATTCTCACTGATCATTTTTGTCCTTGATATTCTAATGTCTGCATGGATACCTATTAACTCCCGCTGATGTGTATCCTTGAAGAAGATTAAAGAGAAGGAGAAGAGGATCGAACAAGCTGCGATGATCCTTCGCACACTGATCCTTCGCTCTGCGACGCTGAAGAACCCAGCAGCGGACTGGGCAATAAGCAGTCGCTTTTCACCTGACAAGGGGCGATCAATTCCGGAAGACGTTTCAATCCCGAGGATCAGGACTCTCGGGGGTCACGGGTTAAAAGATAGGAATCGATTGTTCTCTTTCTGGCATAGCCGGGGCGCAAAAGGACCTCTCCTTTGAGGGACACGGGAGCAATGTTCCGCCGAGGATTCGCAGGATTTTCAAGGACTCTTTTCGCGCGCAATGACTCGATCCAGCTGAAGGGCAAAGGAGGCCGAAAGGGGCGTTCTATTCCTGTGTTGTGTCCTTCGGGAATGGAAGAAGGAGTCAGAAGAGGAGTCTCCTGCGCGTCCAAGCGTGTTCCCTGAGTTCTGCCTTTGCTCTCGCACGAAAGGCTGCAGCAACTAAGGAGGAATGCTCTTCAGGAAGGGAGCTGCTGCTACCTGCCGTGACGCTTTATACCTTGATGCCGATGCTCTCTCTCTCGCTCTCTTTTCCTCTTGGTTAGCGCGCGTTACGTTATTAATGAGGGTACCGGGAATTATTTGGGAAACGAAAGAACCCCGAGAGGATACGGCCAAGTCCGCAGCTTGGGATGGGACCGTGTGTGTACATATGTATATATATATATATATGTATCCGAAATGACAAATGCAAGGAGACGAGGGAGCAATTTGTACGCGCCACCAAGATGGACGCTGCAAGGTGTAGTGGGATATATATGGCGATCTGTTGAGGATACAGTGTCTCTATATATAGGTAAGACTCTATCCTCTTTTTCCCAGTACTTGAAGAAAAACCCATCATCGTGCGTTCCCACGGTTTCTCACATTCTGTGGAAATTCTCTCGTTGGATCTTCCGTTCGATATCACACGCGAGAAATAAAAAAAAAGAACGATTCTCCGGAAGTTTTTGGATAGTGTATGGAGGTTCAGTGACTATGTTGAATTTCCATGAAGGAGCCAGAAACGGAGAGGTCATACCGGGTCAAAACGACCCCACGACTAGTTTTCTTTTTTATGAATTTTTTTGAATGTATAGTCATTTGATTTTTTGTAAACTAATTTTTATTATGTCAACTGGAATGTTTGAGGGATGTTCTGTAATTTTTTGAGATTTTTACGATCGATGGTTTGGTCAGGATACTTGTTCGAAAATGGACAAGGTCAAATCGACCCGGATATGTGTGACCACGGAAGGTGAAGGTATTCTGGTCTTTAATTTTGAATTTTTTTTTGTTTCCAACATTCTTAAAGTTTTGTAAGACCTTTGAGAGTATATCCTCGAAAAGAATTTTTTTAATTCCAATAATTTACGGAGTTATAGTTATTTTAGTGACTCTACCGATTGAAGTAAATCGTACTTCAAATTTTTTACCAATCTTCAATGTATGACTATCGTCCCTACCATTTTTATATCAAAATTATTTTTACTATCGTAAGAAAATTAAATACTGAAAAAAGGAGTCGAAAAACGGCTTTTTTGTTCGAACTGCCGCCATTTTGCGTATCATTTTTCGTTGCGTTTAGAATCGGAGTATTAATCGATGCAGAATCGATTGGTGATTGCAGATATGCTGATTAAAACCTTTCGTGGCCGAAAAATTTTTTGTCCGGCAAATTAAGCAAATTAGGCAAGGAAAAAATTAGGTAGGTTCGAATTAATTACAAACTTGAGAAATTAGACCGGCAAATTTTTATTTGTGGTCCGGTTGTTCAAAAATCGATCGGTTTTCAAATATTTTCATTGAAAGTTTTGGTCGTCAATAGTTTTTTTTTCAAAATATCGAAGGATTGAAGGCAGTTAAAATGAAATCAGCGAATCAAGTTGAATCAGTAGATTTTTTCTCCGCGTCGTAATTAAGTAGTTATACTTGGGCAAAGTTTAAAAAAAAGTGCCGATGCAGAAGTTGTTAGTTATTTCTGTGGTCAATAGATTTTTTCAAATATTGAAAGAAAAAAATCAGTCTGATAAAATTAATTTCTTAATATACGGAGAAAATAGCCTGGCAAATGTTTTTGTGGAACCAATATTTTTAGACCAAAATAGGAATCGATGCAGTATCGATTGGTGATTACAAATATTTCATTCGGAACGTTACATAATTGATGTAATGTTTTAAAGATTTGAGTCATTTAAGTATGTAATTATTTAATTTTATAATTGACACATTTGACATGAAACGAAAATATATGTGATAAACTTGACGTAGATGGCAAATATTTGTAACATTATTGGTATAAAAATCGATTGCACTTATTTTCTGCGCAGATTTTCTATGACACGAATAACGAAAAATTAGCATATGATAAGCGATCATTTTCATGTAAAGGCGAATAAATTAAGAGGGTTGAGGATTTATTCTCGCGGATTTGAGTTTGTGGGTGCGGGAGTTTGCGCAGAAACGTCACGCTGACAACATACGCAAGCGAAGATCTTCTCGTTCTGGTGAATGAAGAGCATCCATCAAGCACCGCGGGCGTCTGACGTCTCAATCCTCGTCGGTGTAACGAACATACGTACAATCTCATGTTGGCCTACGCACTGTTTATCGTATGTATATGTACATTTTACCACCGGGAGTCATCGCCCACGCCATGAAACGTGCGTGTAACAGCTAAGAGCGCATCGAGGCCTCACAAGACTGATCTTTTTTTACCTTCCTACTCGTTGTTTATCTCGTAGCTCTCGTTTGAGTACAAACAACAACGTTGTGATTGAACAACGGAAATGTTCGACTTGATGTTTGAGCAATGTTGGCAGATCTGAAGAAATGTCCCCAAATTTGAGGAAGTTAGTGAGACCCTGAGAACATTTTGAAGACTTGAAGAAATTACATATAAATCTAAGGATATTTTGAAGATTTGCAGAAATTACATACAAATTTAAGAAAATTCTGAAGATTTGAAGTTTATCACATTTTTTTACATGTATCGAACGTAATAGTTGGAATCGACCCCTTTCAATTTCGATACAATTCGGTCAGAATTTTTCTTTCATCATAAAACGAAGCTCATCATAAACGATCCAAAGGAAACAAATAAAAGTTATTTTTCGAAAGTCATGCAAAATTCGAAATTTCACCATTTTTTCAATTTTTCAAGGTTATTTTTTAAATATCCCGAAAACTATTATAGTTACAAAAAATCATTCTGGGATCGTCTTAAAGATACTTGGAACTACGAAAAAAAAAAAATTTGAAAAATGATGAATTTGGAGAAATTTGAATTTAAAAAAATCGTGAAAATCTTGCCTTATCTTATTATCACACTTTTTTGGGATACATTTTTGTTTCTTTGAATACCATTTTTATTTCATTGCATCTATTAATGTGTCAACGCATAATGCGTTAAAAAATACAGCACCAAATCAGTCTCGAACATTGAGTATTAAAAAAAAAAATTTGATCAGAATTTGAATATTTGAGGAATTCTTGCAATCGGATTTGGGGATTTTCATTTTGCGGACTTGGCAACACTGTCTTTGAGTAAATCCCAAAAAGCAGTAAAAGCATAAATATTTCAGCGGTCATCCGCATAATTTCCTGTCATGTAAAATATCTTTGAGCACTGAAACGATTTTTATAATTCGTGATATAATTCTGGATTTTTCATCCTAAGTCGTATGAAAAAATGTATACATGAAGAATTGTGATCAAATGAAATGGGGATTGAGTCTACCAAAAAACACACAAAAATGGAATCTGTCAACTTGATGTTTGAGTCAATCCCAAAAAGACGCAAGAATATGGTTATTTTAGCTGTCATCCATTATTTTCCGCAATCAAAAAAATCTTTGAGCGTTTAAATGGTTGATGTTATTGTTATTAAAATTGTAGATTCTTCATCCCGAGTTGGGTAATAAAATTCAGTCTTGAAAAATTCTGATACGACAGAATGAAAATTGAGGGTATGAATCCAAGTCTTTTTTGCTCTTTTTTATGCTGCTCGCTTTTTTTCTTATCTTGGAGCCCATTTTAATGATAAACAGCACAGTTATGATAAAAAAAGGAACATTTTGGATATTCCATGTTTGAGTCAATCCCAAAAAGACGCAAAAACGTGATTATTTCAGCTATCATCAATTATTTCCCGCAATAAAAAAAAATTTTGGGCATCCGAATGGATTTTATTATTTAATGTTTTCATAACTTTGGGAAGGGATGGATTACCGATATATTTTCACGCTATTGTTTAGCAATTTTCTCAATGCCATAAAGGAAGGATCGTTTTTTATTTTTTCTTCAATGACATTGGAAAGAATGAGATAGTGTTTTTGTTTCTCACATTCGATGGGCATAAATTTATCGAATACTTTCTTTCGCATCAGATTTGACATCAGAGCTCGACTTATGCTTATTGATCCCCATTACTGTTGTAATTCGTTCAGTTTTATTTACTTTTTACGTTTTTCGATTATTTTTTTGGATTTATCGTTCCGACCTGGAGTCTCCTATATTTATGTACTTATATGCTGTCAGAATATACTTCTGGTGAACAGCGAGGAAACTAAATCGAGTTCACGAGAAGATTCGATCGCGCGAGAGAAAGGGCAGGTCTTTTCTTCTCCGTTGGGACTGTAAATATTTCAGCACCGATAACAAACAATAACGTCGAGCTGATAAGAGTCTGCCCGCGCTTTCTCTTCCGATCTTGGGTAACGTATATATATATATATATATATATATATATATATATATATATATATATATATATGTATGTATATATGTATATGTATACGTACACAGCTGAGAGATCCGGAGAACCCGAAAAAGCCAGCGGTCGAATGACGAGGGTCACAACCGGAGCAACCCCGTTCAACCAGATAGAAAACTCGAATAGAAAGCTTTTCTCACATGCAACCGAATAAATAAGAATCGCCAATGTGGCCCGTACTCACGAGCCTGAACGATTTTTTGGGAATGAATTACGTTCAAGTCCAAAATTTATGTGGGTCATTCCATGTCAAATCGACCAATAATTGGAATCGACCTCTTTCAATTTCCATAAAGTTCGGTCAGTATTTTTCTTTCATCATAAAACGAAGCTCATCATAAACGAATCAAAGGAAAAAAATTAAAAAATTTTGTTTTTGGAAGTCATGCGAATCTCAAAATTTCACCATTTTTTCAATTTTTCAAGTTTATTTTTTAAATATTTCGAAAACTATTATAGTTACGAAAAAATCATTCTGGTTTCGTCTTAAAGAGTATACTTGGGACTGCGAAAAAAAATATTCCGCAAACAAATTTTGAAAAATGATCAATTTGCAGAATTTTGAATTTTTAAAAATCGTGAAAATCCAACATTACATTTTTTATTCAATTTTTTAAATATAATACCTTTAATAATACCCAATTTAATACCTTTTTAATAATACCTTATACTGATCTTAGAAGATCCTGAAATTTTTCAAAAATATGGATCTTTGAATTTCGGTTAAAAAAAAAAAAATTTGTTCATCTCCAAGTAAAGTTGAGCAATCTTATAATTTTGTAATTTTGAGCAGTAAAAATTACATGATTACTCAACTTTATTTAACTAGGAGGTAAAAAAAAAAATTTCTTACCAAAATTCGAAAAATTCATATTTAAAAAAAAACACAATTCGATTCAATCTGAAATAAAAAAATAAAATAGATTTCGTTAATATAAGGTATAATCTAGTATTTAATCGAAGGAATATGCAATTTTTTTTTAACAAAATGGCGGCTTCTCAAAGGAAAATTTCGATTTTTGATGAAAACTTTTTCCTTAAACTGTTTATAAAATAGAAAATATTTATCGGTAAAAAAACCTTCGATTAATTATTGACAAATATATTTATGGAGCTGGTTTAAACATTTGAGACTGATCGATTATACTGTTTCTGAAAAAATTTGGTCACCGACTTAAAAAACAGAGTTTTGAGCAAAACGCGTTAAAAGTCTCAAAAGCTGCACTTATATTTGTCGGATTGACATGAAATTTTCTGTACACATACTCAAATATACATCACGGAAACAGAATAAAAAAAGTCGATTTTTCGAAAATTCTGACTGCGTATATCCGCTTAATGTTTTGATTAATCGAAGGAATCCCTGAAATATAAAAATTCAAAGAAAGTGTCGATTTTTCAAAAGAGTCGAATGTTCCACTCCATACCCACCTTCTAAAATTTCGCCTTTTTAGCCTACTTCCTTGAAATTTTGAGGAAACATCTACACGATGATGAGCGATTGAAAAAACGAAGGATTTTCGAATTTCGAAACTAGGAATAACTCTTTAAGAGGCGATGAACTCTATTATGCGAGAGGGGATGATGATCCTGCTCCATTATTGCGAGGAAAATCGAGACTACGAGGAACGGGTGTCGGCTAAAAAGATAAAACGCAGTCTGGAATGGAGAAAAGAAGATGGGATAAGAAGAACGAAGGAAGACTCTGAGAGTGGGAAAACGGTGGAGGAAGAGGGAAGGGCTGTGAGGGGGGGGGGGGGAGAGGAAGAGGAGGCTTATGTGGTACCAGTAGTATATGTAGGTTGGCTATAGGTTGCCTTACTCTGGTATCGTTGGGCTGAAACGAAGATCCGGCATCTCTCTTTCTCTTTTACTCAGCCTTCGGTATGTGTGTGTGTGTGTGTGTGTGTTTGTGCTCTCGCCAGGGAGCACAGAGAGAAATGGCAAGGTATTTATCAGTGCTTCTGTCCCAGCCTCACTTGCTCCCTATAGCCTGTCTTCTCTGCGCAGCCCGTTCTTGGTCTGCTCCAGGAGTAGCATCTACCCTTCCCAGCAGCATCAGCGGCAGCGTTCCACATCCAAATCCATTCGCTCGTCCGCCACCAACCCTCGGGTATTACGTTAGTCGAGAGCTGCACACACTAACACACACGCACACACACACACACACACATATCTTTCTGTGCCGTGAGCATTCGCCATTTTGTGCTATACGCATGTGTACTCAATCTTTGCAGTGCCCTGACTTTGACAGCTGTTCGGATCAGCTTATATGTATTTGTACCCAGACTCAATTCTCATTCCATCGTTTCAGAGTTCTTCGAGTCTAAATTTAATTATCCGACTTGCGATGATGAATCCAGATATCCAGAATTTTGTTAGAAATTACATAAACCATTTGGATGCTCAAAGATTTTTTTTTTAGTGTAGGAAATCATGGATGACAGTTGAAACCAGTGTTGCCAGGTCTGAGGAAATGTCCCCAAATTTGAAGAAGTTAGTGAGACCCTGAGGACATTTTGAAGATTTGAAGATATTACATAAAGGTCTGAGGCAATCTTGAAGGTTTCAAGAAATTACATAAAAATTTGAGGAAATTTTAAAAATTTGAAGAAATTACATAAAAATTTAAGAAAATTCTGAAGATTTTAAGATTATCACTTTTTTTTTACACGTATCTTGCCTTATCTTATTATCACAATTTTTTGGGATACGTTTTTGTTTCTTCGAATACCGTTTTTTTTTGCATTGCATTAATGTGTTTACAAATAGAGCACCAAATAAGTCTCGAACATTGAGTATTAAGAAAAAAAAACTGAAGATACACTTTTTGAAGAAATTTGATCAGAATTTCAAGAAATTTGAGGAATTCTTGCAATCGGATTTGAGGATTTTCATTTTACGAACC
>OX333077.1:15196667-15231815 GCA_946863875.1 Alloplasta piceator | reverse complement strand
CGAATTTTTTACCAATCTTCAATGGATAACTCTCTATCGCTCCTATCACTGTAGTGTCGAAATTATTTTTTTTACTATTGTAAAAAAATTAAAAACTTCTAAAAAAGAGTCAAAAACCGCTTTTTTTTGTTCAGACAACCGCCATTTTGCGAATATTTTTATTTTCGTTTTCTCTGAGGTAGAGGCTATAATGAAATTCTTACTAATTAAGAATCTTTTTTTAAATTTTGTATCGGATGACTAGAAAGGTTGCAATCGTGTTAGTCAGCACACCCTCTTTTTACCCCCAACTTTACCAGCTTAAAACTTATTTAATTTTCATTTTTTTTTCGCAAAATTTTGTTTGTCCATTGTCAAAACATTAATAAATATATTGTAAGAAAATGAATGGTAGAAATATATGTATTTTTTTAATCGAGCTCGACAAAACGCTCAAAATGTATGTCCCAGACCAAAATACAGCCTTGAGGTAGAATCTAGCCTGCGGCGTTCTCAAACAACAAAACACGACAGAATCTCTTCTTTTGTATGTGAGGCATTCCACGTGCAATCGAGAGATGTGAGAAGCCTTTGACTTTAATTTGAATAGACTTTATCGGTGTCCATGGGTCCATTGATAAAGTTCATTAAAAAGTATAAAAAGATATTAAAAAAAAGAAAAATGAAAAAAGTTAAAAAAATTGAAAAAGTACAAAAAATAAACAAAAATGCGGGCTTTAGAAAATATCTATAGATAGTCTCGACCCTGTTAATGCACAGAGAAATTTGTGTATTCATTTGGGATGAAAAAAGCATGGGAGGGATTGGATTCTCCACTAAGCGAATTTTTTCATAGCCTGTAAATAGTATATCAAGTAAAAAACTGTTAAAACTACAGACGAATCGAAGATGTCAATTCTGAGAAAAATATCAAAACATTATTTGCTCCAAAAATGGCGTATAGAACTTTCGGAGGAGTTTGTAAAAAATTTCAGTGAAAAGTACGTTGAAAATCCTAAATTTTATGTTCTACTTTTTTTTCGTTCGATGAATAATTTTCGAGTTACAAAATGGGACCAGCAAACTTTTTGTATTTTTTTCCGGCTAAAAAAAGTAATTTAAAAATCTGAAAAAAATCACATATTTTCTTGATAGTTAGAACTACTTTCTAAAAATTTGTATGCGATTTTTGGCGATTTCAAAAAATGGGGTGGCTGACTTGACGTGGAATGCCTCCTATATCAATGTGGGTTTGAGTAAGGTTAAGTCATTACATTAAATACGAAATAAATTCAATTCATACGTTCTTGTATTAACATGATTACATTCCAATATTCCAAAGATCATTTCAATTTAATTATCCCAAATTGTCCAATAATCACTACTGGTAAAAATGACCATAATGAACAAAAATAACAGCGAAAAAAAAGCTAGATTTAAATTGAAATTTTATCCTCGCGCTTCTTACGTGGCGGTCTTGCAAGAATAACATTAACTAATTATTATCATTAATATTGCTATATATTTTTAGCCGGATATTCATGTATGGAGATATTATTCATAATATATTTTGTTATTTTTCTACATGTTATTTTTTCGAATATTTTTAACGGTGACCATTCCACATATATTTTGGAATATATTTTTTTAAATATAAAAATGTATTTCGTGCATTTAAAGTCCACGGGAAATATATTTTTCATTTATAAACGTTCCAAGAACTGTGGAATACATTTTTGTGTCAATTATGCTTCCATATGCGATGGACCGTATTTTTGCCACTGCAGATCGGAGCTTCTTTAAATGGACAAAGAGGGGTGCTCTGCTGAGGGACAACTCACGCGTCTCGATGCTGGAAAATATACTTTGGGACATGCGGCAATGGTATAACGGTAGACTCGCGGTATGGAGGAAAAGAAAGAAAAAAAAAAGAAAAATAAAGAAAAAAAAGAGTAACCGAGAGAACCACGAGAGCTGTCGCTCTGTCGAGGGGGTTGAACGGGCGGCGAGGGCGAGGGTCGATATTGTGCTTGACAGATAGTTTCCCATAGCTCCGGCTATCCATCATGGCCGGCCCTCGGAGACGTATTGGTTTTTGCCCCGTTACGCGTCTTAGCTCCGTATCCTTAAATTGAATACTTTTCTTTCGTTCGCGGTATTGTTATACTCTGCACTAGATTTGCCAGCTTTGTTTATGAAAAAAAAAGAAAATCCGTAGGCAATCATCGAACAGACACTGCGGAGGAAAATGAGAAATACGTCGGTAAGCAGCGACCCTCTTTACCTACAAAATTTTCTTATTTGAAAAAACCTGGAAAAAGGGAAACCAAGGAACAATTTGGCGTTGAGCAGCCTTTTGAAAATAACTTCTCTTCTGAGCAGAAAATTTGAGTAATTAAATCTATTCAGAGCGATAAACAAAGGAAGAATCGATAAAACGTCAGGCAAGTCCTACAGGCCAATTTTTGGACTTTTTTTTGCATTTGTTCACACAGCTTTTGAAAAAAGGAAAATTAGATTGTGGACTCGCGCATTCTCATTCCTGAGGTTATACTTTTTTACCTCTTACTTTTCGTTTGTGCACTGTTAGAATTTTTTTTTTTTTGGAATCGCCTATTTTAGGTTCGCGCAATCGATAATAGTGAGGACCATGAAAAATTGGTGAAACCTTTTTAATAATGCAAAACCATTCACTGTACCCAATCTATTAGCAGACACTTTAGCTCCGAGCATCACGGTAATTTTTCAAGTCCTGTCGCTATGAGGTTATACGTAAAATACTCTCCCTGAGCTCTCGGGCTGTTTGTGCACCCCCGTGCCCTATTTTCGTCTCTCTCTTGCTCATTGGAAATATCCCTCAACTCCCTATCATTCAGCCCGGCGTGACGGCAAACGGGCAAACCCAAACCCCACTCTTCAGTGAGAGTTTAACCCACTGCTCTACGTGGCAGGTCAAAGGGTAACCCGCCACTTTTAAATTCACATGGACATTTGAATATATACCTCACTCGTACGAAATATTTCCTTTTCCTACACCCAGAAAAAAGATCTAGTCGTAGGTGCTATAATCGTTTATTTGATTATTTTTTGGTTACTTTAAAGAAAATTTTCTTTCCATCCAATTTTGGGCAATGTTTACTTCCACTATATTTATTTATTTGAATTCCCTGTCATCGAGAAACAGGCGTTGAAGAAAAATTCTGTTCGTTGTTACTAAATACCTATTCATCCGTAATCTCATCCGATCATATCTGCAGATTTGTCAGTACCCCAAAAATCCGCCAGGTGGCTACCTCTCGCACAAGCGAACCTGTCTCTCGACGCCTATATCCTTTCCAAGCTCGTCTATGTTTGATATCCTTATTTTTCAGTATGGATATCTAATACATTGAACATTGCGGCAAAACGCAAGATGGTCGAATCCCCGAAAAGGATTCCCATAAAAAAGGGTCTTTCTTCTTTTCCCTTCCGTTAAAGAAAATACGAAGCTTTATGAAATTGTCGACTTCATATGTGTAGCTATACATTCGAAGATTTAAATGTTTAAAAATATATATTGTGTGAATATTTAAAAAAAATATTTCATTAAATACATATTTGTTCAGTTTGAAATAATATTTATTAATATTAAATAAAAATTTGTTGGGTCGCGATATATTTTCCTAATAGGCCATTAAAAAAAAAAATCGTTGACATGAATAGTTGTATTAGGCCGGCCTACAACTAAAAAAAATTTATTTAGCTTGACTAAGATTTAGTTAAATGTACTAGATCTTTTTTCTGGGTGTCTTTCCCTTTTTGTAGAAGCTATAGAGTAAAAGCCTGATAGTTGCCCCGGTTTTTAATACACTATGTTAGAGATGTCCCTAGCGTTAGCCTTTTTCTGTAATCATTAATATGCCCTCGCAGGCCTCAGTGCCCAAAAGACATAGGACAGGGCCCACAAGTTTCGTCTGTGTGAGCGAAAATCTTCCGCGGTGAGAACTCGACGAGCGTTGTACTAATATTGGTTACTAATTTTTATTGAATAAATAATGTTATGGTTGAGGATTCAGTCAACTATTTGTTTCCTCGCATGCATTAGAGTTTCAACTATACGGTCTGATACGGTATATTGTTAAATAGCTTTTATTTATTTTTTTAATAAAAAGGGTAAGTATCCGTATCGAAAAGGATAGTCGCCCCACATTCTTTTCCAGTTAGTTTTCCTAACGGCAATATGACAAAAACCCACGTGTGGTCCTTGCTGGGCCGAAGTTAGTTTAGCACTATCGTTTAAAGTACTAGATAAGAAAGAAAAACTGTTAATTAAGAAGTATTAAAAAAAATAATGAAATTATTAATTATAAAATAACAAAATTGATAATAAAATATCTCAATAAAAAAATAAAATTTAAAAAATATAATAAAATAAAATAATCTGTAACTTAATATTAATTATAAACTCCTTCGAAGTATTTTCGACATGAGGCGACTATCCGCCACGTTGGACAACTATCCCTCTTTGAAGAGGTCAAATGAAACGGGATTCACTCAAAAACAATATTAATTGGGTTTACAAAAATAGTGCACAATGAAGGATTAAAGACCAGTGTTTTAATATACACGAAGTATATTGTCAGTAGATACTTAATTTTTAAGTAATAGAGCTTTTTCCTTAAGTGTGGCAACTATCCGGCTTTTACCCTATTGGTGGAAACGTATAATCAATCCTTATGGCAATTATTAAAAAGAATAATTAAGAGAAAAAAAAACCCTAATTGAGGCGGTATTCTGGTCTAGCGATACATTTCGAGCGTTTTGTCGATAAAAAAAAAAGAAAAAATGTTTTTACCATTCTTTTTTTACAACATATTTATTAATATTTTGACAATAAACAAAAAAAATTCGAGAAAAAAATGAAAATTAAATAAGTTATATGCTGGTAAAGTTGGGGCTAAACAAAAGTTGGGGCTTTCTAGTCATCCGATAAAAAAAATCAAAGAAATATTCTTAATTAGTAAAAAATTTCGTTATGATAGCCTTACCTTTCTAAATTTCCTTTCTAGGATATATTCTTAAAGGTCTAAACTTCAAGAATATGAAAAAAATTGATTTTTTTCCCAAATTCTGTTGAAATAGCAAAAAAATGGTTAATTTGACAAAATTTTTAGTTTGTTGCAAAATATTTGTGAGAGCTCAACCCTTCAAAATGTTGCAGTTATCAGGGTAAATTTATTTGTGCAGATGCACTCAATGATAACAACTTTTGGAAATAATTTAAAAAAAAATTGCTTGCACAATTCGGTTTTGCACAAATTATGAAATCTCGTATTTAAGAAAACGCTTTTAATCGCTCTTTTGTAATTTCTTATCTATTGTATTTATCAATAGTATTATTGATTAATCATATTTATCGTAGGCTGAATAACCCGTTTGGTTTTTAGATTTTAAATGGACCTTTTTACCTAAAGAGTAGGTACAACCTACTTTTGTCGTTCTTTTGTATTTTTTGGTGATTTTTTTATACTCTCAATATATGTAGCTTTTTGTTTAAAAAAAAACATTTGTTTTTCACCAACAGTTTCCCAGAAAAACAATGGAATTCGGCCATTTTTTTGGGCTCTTTAGGTACATGTTGAACGAGTTGAACAGGTAAATATTTTTTTTTCTCTTTTTTGACCGCTGGTGAGGATTGAAACCAAATAAGCAAAATTTTTTCTCAGCCATTGCACGAAAAATTGAGCAAAGGAGGGTGCATATGAATAATTCTGAAACATGGCATAACTGTAACAGATACACGTGTCCGAGAGCAGCTCGATCTCGCGACGAGTGATTCATGGCGGTCTCGATGCGTTTTTTTACACCTTGGGAAACGGCTTTATTAGAAATTCTAATGGGGAGAAGCTTGCGAAGAGATCGCGCTCGGGTCTTAAGGCATTGCGGCAGAAAACGGCAAAGAGAGTGACACATGAGGCCTCGAGGCGAAATAAAATGCGGAACGGGAGAGAGATGAGGAGAGAAGATGTCTCGAACGAAACGGTCTATTTGATCCTGTTGACTTTTTTTTTTGCTCGAATGCCCGCGATGTGCCTCTTTGTTGAGACTGTAAAAAGTGCGGACTTGATGGCTTTGTCGATGATCGCGTTCCAATTTTTTTTCTCTCATTCGACAACGATTTGTGACAATATAAAATCGATCGAACGGCGATGTCGATCGAATAACAACGTGAAAATATTTTATTAAAAAATTTTCAAAAAATTACCTCCCGATAAAAAATGATTGTGAAATATAAATTTGTGTATATTTCCCTTTTTTTCAAATTCATATTTACAGACACAGAAATTTGGATGAGTATATGCAATTTTGGATTCAACTGGAAATTGAAAATAAAATGCCAAAAATTGAGTGTCAATAATAATAATGCAAAACGGCTAATAATAAATTATTTGAATAAATTTAGTGATGCTCAATTTTGTGCTTAGGAACTCGCTCTTAGGTTTCCAAAAAAGATTTTATCATTTTTAATTATCATTTTTTCCGAATTCACGACGGAAGAAGATTATCAGATTCTTGTTGAATTCGTTTCAGAATGCAGCTCGAACCTGCTTCACGGAAAGAAACGATTAATTCGAATCAAATCAATTGATTTTGCATAAATAAGATATTACTCAAATGCCGGTTTAATAGGCTATTTATTAGACCCCCATTCAAAATTTGAATTTCAAATAAATCGTAAAAATGAATTTGGAAGTTTATTTAACTATTTAAATTCAAAAGTTACCCATATCGTATACTTATATCTTGAATATATGTTATGTGTATGGGTCGTTCCATGTTAAATCCATTAATAGTTGGAATCAACCCATTTCAATTTCGATGAAAATTTGTCAGTTTTCTTTTAAAACAAAACAAAGTTCTACCGAAGAAAAAAAATTTTTAAAGTTATGCTAAGTAAAAAATGTAACCATTTTTCAAGTTTATTTTTTAAATATCTCAGGAACTATTATAGTTACGAAAAAATCGTTCCGGGTTCATCTTAAAGAGTTGCTTGGAGCTGCAAAAAAATTCCGAATTTTTTTTTTGTAAAATGATGAATGTGGAGAATTTTTAATTTTTTTAAATCGTGAAAATCCACGACCAACATTAAATTTTTTGTTCAATTTTTTAAATATAATACCTCGTACTGATCTTAAAAGATCCTGAAATTTTCAGAATTGCGTTTTTTGTTTTTTCAAAAATATGAATTTTTTAATTTTGATTAAAAAAAAAATGTCACCTCTAACTCAAATAAAGTTGAGCATTCGTGTAATTTTGTAATTTTGAGCAGTAAAAATGACATGATTGCTAATAATAAACCCAAACTAATAAAAACAAAAAAATATTGATCTGACCTTTTTTTAGGAAATTTCGTACGCTACAAATTTAGTCCTATTCATTTCTGCTCTAAGTCCAACCGTTTTCATGATTTTCGGGCTGAAAGTCACCACATCAGCAAACGATGACTTGTTTTTCGCGTTTGATTTGATTTTGATTTTTTTTTCAAAAAAAAGTTGCTGCAATACCAAAAACGGACTTCCCTATCGTCCACATCAACGATCGCCCTCAATATTATTTTATAAATCAATTATTGGAATTTCAGAACAAATTTTGACTGACTTCTCTCTATCAACACGACCGTCTCGTCGCGGCGGTCAGGCTCAAAAGCGGTGCTTCCCCGAGCGTAAGAGATAGCCAGTTTTGTCGAGTCTGCTCTGTCCCGAGAAGCGACCTCACGCTATCGTTAACATGCTGTAGTGGGAGAAAATCCCGACAGTCTGTGAGTGGGGAGGCGCGAATATACGAGAGGGGGAAATCGGGGGCGGTCGCGAACGGTGCCTAAACCTAAATTCAACGATAACCCTCGAAGGATTCACCGCACGCACATCTCGTGTGCAACTGCCACTGTTGTCTCCTCCGCCACTTCTTGCTTCAAATTTTCCCGCTTCGAAATTTAAATTTTTTAAAAATTTCAAAAATTAGCCCCGCTCCGAATTCATTTGGAGTTGTACTACGTCGCGTTTGCCATCTAGCGGCGTCAAATAAAGTCACAATCTCTTTCCGGATATCATGAAGCTTCATTGATTATACACAATTTCCCATTCATAACCCGATTAATTAATTTTTTGAAATTATTTTTTGGATTTTTAAAAATTAATATTTGTTCTTTGTTCTTATTCGTTATTCTTATTCTTTACTTTTATTCTTTATTTTTCTGTGTCTAGATGCCGCGCCCTCTGTAGGGAATCGTTGTTACTCTCGTCTCATGAATTCCTACATAGACTGTCGGCTATCGGTAAACCTGCGAGAAGCGCTGTCGTCGCCTTCGCCATCTAGCGGCGGCAACTCAAACTACAAATTACGTTTTTGATTTATTATTAAGTTACGAAATGCTTCAGTTCTGGTATATTGGACAATTTTTTAATTAGTCAATTAAGTTTTTATGAAAAATAATCAATATAATAATTATTTATGAAAATAATTTTTATTACAAATTTTTGATTACCGAGGAAAATGTAAATGGCACAAATTTAATATCTTATTGATACTTAATAATATTCATACAAAAATTGACTGCATGCATAATAATATTTGAGAACAAATAAGCATTTGTGTTATTGTCTTCCGAAAAGAAATATTAAAACAATAATAAACAATTTTGAAAAAGATTAATATAAATTGATGGAAATTTTTTCAAATTATTTTACGTATATATGGATAAAATAAACTCATAAATGTAGATACCAAAAGATTATGGATCTGGGCAAAATTATTTGTCATGGAGAAACCAGCACATTTCTCAATGCCGTTTTTTCTCCAATCCAAAACCTTCTTCATCAGTAAAACCAGAAATAAATTTTGGCCTCTCCACAAAAATAAGCAAACTATGCAAATATTGCAAAAATAAAGTTCCCTTCACGAAGAAAAAATAAAAAAAACAAATCCTAAAATGTTTGTAAGATAATCAGATTTGAAATTGATGACAACACATTTTTTATTCTTGCGATAAAATCAGATAAATTAAAATAAAATGTTACGCTCGGAAATAAAGTCTTCGGTAATTTTGATTTCTCAATCATCGCGATCGAAAGATATGTAAAATCAATTCGCGAAGATGGTTCAAAGAGAGCGAAGAGCTCCGCCCCCGCGGCACGTTATCTCCCCTACCCCGTTCTTTTGTGGCCCACCGCTGCCGCCCCCGCGAGAGCTCATCGAGCACTGCGCTGTCTGCGCTCTTCCCCTTCCGCCGCGGTGGAGATACCGAGTGTGCGCGCGTGCAGCGCTCCATGCGGATGCGGCTCGAACTTTTTGAGGGGGAACCCAACGAGCGCGCTCGGGGATTCCCATTTGATGTCAGAGGGCGCTTCGTCGTAGCACATGTTTCTCGTTCCTCGATAAACGGCGTACACGTTTCGCTAGAAATTTTATTCTCGCTATTGTGCGTTCCTTTTATTACAATTTCCAAAAACATAATTTTTTAAAATTAAAAAAAAGGTCCGGAGCCAGCTTTTCACTAATTTTCTTTCTGTTTGAATTCATTTAATTAGAATCCCTTTTTTTAAACCCATGAATTCTGTATAATAAAAATTAGGTTTAAAAAGGGAAAATAGACGTGCAAAATTTTCATCAATAGGCCGGAAGTGGGCTTTCTCGATGTTTTTAATTTTCTTTTTACTGCCATTGATTAATAAAAATTTATTTTTATATGGTTGAATTATGTTCAGCAATATATGGGGTATTCCACGGGTAGTGGGACAGGTTTTGGCCGCGGGTCTCAAATTTTTCGTCCATCAATATATCGTCTTCTTATTCATATAAAAACATTCCCATGCAGTTATGGACCCCAATTGAGTCTGGTTTTTTGTTGAGTTTTGATCGAAAAATAAAAAATGTAACGTACCTTTAATTGTGTGTCTCTTAAGTTTCAATACAGCAAAATTAAAATCTGACCAGTGCTTTTTAACTGGAAAAAAGCTCTTTTTTTTTTTATAAAGCAGATGGAATATTAATCCGATTTGTAAAAAAAAATCAATAGCCAAAAAACTGAGAAAAAAAACCGTTTTTATTTTTTTTCGGACCTTAGGGTCTACTGAATTATATCAAGAGTTTAACTGAACATTGTTCAACATGGTAGAAACGGACGGTAAATTTTTCAGCTCGCCTTTATTTTTTGTTCACTGTCAATAAAATTAATAAATTTTGCCTTGGACGAGTTCCGATGGAAAGGAAGCGTCGACTATTTACGGAGTAGCTGCACATTTAATTGCCAGTGAACAAAGAAAAAAGGCAAGCTGAAAATTTTACCGAACGTTTCTCACATGTTGAACTATGTTCAGTAAAATTTTTGATAAAATTCAGTAGACCCTAAGGGCCGGAAAAAAATTTAAACGGGTTTTTTTCTCCGTTTTTTGACTACAAATTTTTCTTTACAAATCGGATGAATTTATTCCATTAGCTTTATTAAAAAGAGCGCTTTTTTGGTTCAAAAGCGCTGGTCAGATTTAATTTTTGCTGTATTGACACTTAAGGGACACACGATTAAAGGTATGTAAAATATTTAATTTTTGTATTTTTCGATCAGGACTTAACAAAAACCAAGTCGCAATTGGGGTTCATAACTACATGGAAATGTTTTTATATGATATAAGAAAACGATCTATTAACGGACGAAAAATTTTGAGACCCGCAGCCAAAGCCTGTCTCGCTACACATGGAATACCCCATATATTAATTTGATAAGGATTGTCCTCAGATTAAACATCTTCTTCTGTTTCGAATTGATTTAATTTCATTTTCATTTCGTTTGATTCTCTTCAATTTGAAACGTTTTTGAAATAGACTATTTCGTGTAATAAAAAAATTTATGTACACACATTTCGAAAAAAAATTGAACCCTTTAGAATCTTTGGAAGAAGAAAGTGAGCTTTGCAACTTTATTAATTTTGCTCTCGCGTCACTCAATTGCATTCAATAAAAATGTTTTTTGTAATCTCACATATTATTTTTAAAAATCAACTGATCCAAGCGATAAAAATAAAATTATTATACATATAAAAAAATGTAATTAAAATACATATTGGACTATTCAATGGAAATCGTATGAATCGTAAATTGAATTGGGATTTACGAGGTGCGATAATGCGTCGATGGAATCGCGATTTTGGAGTCGTATCTCTCTTCCTCTCTTTCTCTCTCTCTCTCTCTCTCTTTCTCTCTCCCTCTCTCTCTCTCTCTCTGTCCCTTGGACTTTTTACAACCATAACGAAAGGTTCTCGCTTACCTCGAGCGATTTATATATTCCCTTTCTCCCTTTTACCCGTTTACATTTCGACTCTTTGCTTCTCGCTCCCTCTATGTTCGGGCAACAGGTTTGAATTTATGGGACAATAAAGAGTGCCGTGCGTAGTGAGCGCGTGTCGCTGTATCTCTCTCTCTCTCTCTCTCTCTCTCTCTCTCTCTCTCTCTCTCTCTCTCGCTCTCTCTCTCTCTCTCTCTCTCTCTCTCTCTCTCTCTCTCTCTCTCTCTCTCTCCTCTCTCTCTCTCTCTCTCTCTCTCTCTCTCTCTCTCTCTCTCTCTCTCTCTCTCTCTCATTCCCTTTTGCTTGGATTCTCTTTGCTCTGCTCTCTCTTTTCCTCTCTTGGCTCTCCGTGATCCTAGATCTCTTCCTCTCTCTATCTTTCATCCCCCACCCCCGTCATCCCTCTCCATGAAACTGGCCGCAGCGTCTCACTCGGAGTTTGTATCTCTTGAAACCCGAGAGAGAGAGAGAGAGAGAGAAAGGGAGAGAGAGAGAGAGAGGAGAGCAACTGAGGCTATCAAACTCTCATAAAACTGTCAGCCGCGGCCGCCCCGACTGACTTATGTGCGAGACCGTGTCTTTTTCCATCTCTCCTTATCCAACGGTAGCCCCGCTACTTTCCTCTCACTTTTTCTCCGTTTATTATACGTATCTCAGTATAATACTTCGTTAACCATTTACATAAACAGATATTCACGCATTTTTTTCAACCCTCTCGTCGAGGGGTAGTTTTTTGTGATTTTCCGCCATTTTTGAGTCCCCGTGATTCCTTACACTCATGATTAATATTCTAAAGTGATATTGAGAGTCATTGTGATAAGCACAACGAGGATAATGTCTCGATTTTTTTTTTACTGAATTAAGGGGATCGTCTAGTTTGAAACCTGTTTTTTTAATGTTTTTTTTTGGGAATTTTTTTTTGACAAACCATTAAAATAAAATAATGTATGAATTGTGTATCATTTTTATTAACATTTGAACAAACTTTGTGAATTTTTTGAAGTGAATGTATTAAATGTAATCGGAGATACACCGTCCAACAGGAACAGATATAAAAAAACGGTGCTCCACTGCTGCCATGTTTCCGACCGTTCTACTTATCTGAAATAAAAAAAACCAAATGCCCTTTCAATTGTGAGACTTGAGGCTCTACCGTGAACCAAGATAAAGTCAGAATTCCAAAAAAAAACATTTTTTTGCGCTTTAGAAAAAAAATTCAATGCGAAAAATTGAATTTTTTTCACACTAGACGACCACCTTAAATTGATTCCTGAGTATAAAAAAATCGAATTATGATGGAAGGGCGGTTTTTAATCCAGCCAAAAATTTTATCTGATTGAAATTTCCGTACGTGGTGATACAATAAAAATCTGAAACAATTTGGCAACATTTGGCATGCCATAAACAACAATTATCGATAATAATATTGCCCAAAAATTATTAATGAATTGATTAAATAAATAATTATTCAACGATTTTGCCATAAGTTCTTTTTTTTCTTAAACAAACCGAATGCGTTAATTTTTCTGAACGCATATGATTTTTTTCAGTTTTTTCTCTATTTTGAAACATTACAAAAAACATTCTGAAATGCGAACAAAAAATGCCAATTTTGTATATGTTTTTGCATACAGGTTTATCATCAGGTTTAAAAAGTTTTAAAAACACTAGGCCAAAAAATACATAAAATACAGTCATTCTGAAAATTTCAAAAGGGGAATTTCAAAATAGAGAGAATCTTCTGAAAAAATTCATATGCGTTCAGAAAAATTAACGCATTAGATTTGTTTAAGAAAAAAAAAGAACTTATGGAAAAGTTGTTGAATAGTTATTTGTTTAAACAATTTATGAATAACTTTTGGGCAATATTATTATTGAGAATTGTTGTCTTTGGCATGCCAAATGTTGCTAAATTTTTTCAGTTTTTTATTGTATCACGAAGTACGGAAATTTCAATCAGATAAAATTTTTGGCTGGAAACTTTGATATTCTCAAAGACAATTTTTTTTGTCATACTTGCGAACCATACAAAAAATTTTCTTTGTTTTTTTTTTTTATTCGTATAATGTCTCTGTATTTATCCCGTTATCGCAATTATTATAGCGAGGCGGAAACTTTGAAAATCGCAATAAATCGGTTTGAAAAAGAATTTCGAAAATTGTAAAAAATATTTTTTCAACGTCAATGGCATTTCAAAAAACTTATCTCATCGAAAATTAACGAGAAAATGCGAAAAACGCACGAGTTTTTCGAAATTTCAAGGGTTTGCTGGTCAAAAGTCCCAAGAGAGTTAATATATTTAAAAAAAAAAAATTCTCCATGTACTCAATGATTGTGGTTCATCATAAATCTCTGCAGAGACATTTCGTTATCGTTTAATGGTAACGCAATTTATAGCGAGGCCCGATCCACACCTAAATGAAATTTTCATTCTCCCGAAAATGTATCTTCTATAAAAAAAGCTGAATTTTTTGGAAATTTCCAGAAATTACTTCACGATAATTCGTCAGAATTTAAATGTAATTAAATATATTTTATTGCTTAAATTGAAGAAATTAAATCAAATGTAATCCATTCAAAGAAGATTATGGAATTTATAATTCGTTTTGATTTGAAAAATGAATAAAACCTCGTGCTACACAAATATTCTCGTTTATGTTTTCAATAATTAATTTTTTTATTCTTTCAATTTCCAATATTTCGAATCGTCACAAAAAATGTTCTCTCTCGGCGGTATTATCAATCCAACTGAGATTTAGCATTGATGGAGTCGGAAAAACTGCGTTATCGTATCTTGATAACGTCATTAAGCGCCTTATTCGCTCTTCGATATGAAAATTCATCGCCCAGCTGATGGAAAATCGTTCAGAAAAGTCAAATTCACGCCCGAAACTAAAACGTCAAAAAGTCATCCTCTCTCACGAGCGATCAACTCCGACTGTTCGCTCTTTTTGCAGACAAGAAGCACCGACGTGTGTCAAAAAATCGGAAGGAGGGGAGGGAGGCACGACCGAATAGACATCGAGAAAGAGAGACAAAGCGAGAGAGAGAGAGGGAGGGGGGTCGCGCAAGGGAATTTTCCCCTCACAAGACGTCAAAGTCGAGTAGTAAAATAAGAGAGAAGGAGAGCCCGGAAAACGAGAATATGGAGCAAAATCCACATTTCCAAATCCAGGAGTGGGGAAAATGCCCGCATCATCGGGAGAAGCCGAAAAGGCTTCTTCGTGGTGCACGAGGAAAACCCTCGAGAACGAGAGATGAAAAAATGGAGGGAGAGGAGCATCAAATGACCAAAAACAGTCCAAAGACATGGGAGAGCTCAAAAAAAAATCCCCTCCACAAACTTGGATACCACGAGAGCACCCGAATATCTCTCCATTAGCCCCCTCCTCCCTCATGTCTCTCTCTCGCTCCCCCCTCCTCCCTCTCTTTCCGCAACACCAACATGTCAGCGCACCCTTATTGCTCTCTCTCTCTTTCTTTCCCTCGTCCTTCGGCAGTGTCCTTTTTCCCCTGTTTCGCGTGTTTCTCGCTCGACAGCCCTTGTCGCGCGACAGAGGGAGGCTTTGGACAGACCAAGAGCGAGAGAGAGAGGGAGCGAAAGGGAGCGAAAAGCAGAAGGGAACGGGGTTGAAGAATTCACCGGAGCGGAGTGGCGTCGGCGTCGCTGCTGTACTCGAGGCAGAGATAGAGAAGGAGAGTGAGAGAAGGAGGAGGGAAGTTAGGAGCTGGAGAGCAACAGAGAGAGCACCACAAACCAAGAGAGAGAGAGAGAGAGAGAGAGGAGAGGAGGAGAGACCAATCAAGGTTTGACGAACGACGGGGATTGGTCGAAAGCTTTCCTGACACGGAGCGCGGGCACGTGACAGCTACCGCACCGGCTCCGAGGATCCGCGAGACTTTCAGTACGATACCACCTCCCTCCGCGCACGCAGCACACGCTCCATCTCAACACGTTTAAACGAGTGAGAAAGAGCGAGAGGAGAGAGTTACACATATACTTAAGTTCACAAACCGCGGTGTGTTTTCTTACGCTCTCGCCTCCCTCCCCCTCCCTCCTCCCTCTCTCTCCTGCACGCTCCTCCGGCGTATCTCTGCCCCGGTATCGGAGTTATCGGTCTATCTCTTACTCGCGAACGTCGCTCGCGGATCAGCCTCCTCACTTCGTCTCTCTCTCTCCCTCCCTCCCTCCCTCCCTCCTCCCTCAATCGCTCTTTGCGGCTCCTCCATCTGTGTGCTCCTTTTTCCGTGTGCGTGCGTCTGTTTGCGGTTCACTCTTCGGCTGCTGTGCCTCTCTCACGAGTGCTCCCGCTCCTCCGCACACTTTTGCTCCTCCACAAACCGACTCTGCGCCAGAGAGAAACCAGCGAGAGAGGCCAACACACACACACACACACACACACAACCTCTCACATTCTCATTCTCTCTCTCTCTCTCTCTCTCTCTCTCTCTCTATCTGGCTTGCTTGCTGGCATCGAAAAACCTCGTGAGTGTGTGTCGGAGCTTGTTCACCAGAGTGCCCTACGGCGCGTAGTGGTGCTGCACTCTCGGAGTGAGACGGTAACCCGAGCCGGTCCTCGACGATACGCCGTCACTCGGGTTCGATACGAGCCACGGTGCCGGACCCCGCGAGCTCCTCGTTTGCCAACGTTTTTCAAAATAAAAAAATAATCAACAATTTTTTTGGTATTCTCTTTGCTCCAAAATAATCGCGTTGTCAGCAAACCCAAAATGAGCTTTGAGTGAAAAAGGAGCTTTGGAAAAGCGCGATTGACAAACGGCCGAAGAAATCGTGGGGCACCCTCGGATAGTGTATCGGGATTCTTCGAAGATTCTTCGTGTTTTGATCTGTTCTCTTTGAGAGAAAAGTTGGTTCATCGTGAATTGATAAGGAAAAAAGAGTATTCGGAACTGAATGACAAATCGATGAAAGGTGCGGATTAATTTTGGCGAATTCACGAGGATTTTCGTCGAGCCTCCGGAGGGGACTTGATCCCAGAACTTATAAATCAGGATCTTCCTCTTCATCATCATTGCGTCGTCATTGAGTTGAGTTTCGTTTATTTATCAATGGTCGAACGGGTCATCAATGGGGCACTGCCCGTGTCACGCTCCTCAACGACAAAACGCGAAGGAGCCAAAAGAAGTGAAGGAAGCGGAAGAGCCAACGAGATCGGCAAGTCGGGTGTTCCCCGTGGGTAATTGTGCGCCCCGGTAAGGTCGTAAAGAAGGCCGGAAGACAGTTTTATAGCCCGGGACCCACGTGGCGAGAGCTCGTAAAGCAAAAGCCCACCGTGTGTGCGTGTGTGTGCGTGTGCGTGCGTGTACGTGCGTGTAAGCGTGTGTGAGCCCGTCTCTGGTACCTCGCGCGCCAACCACGAGACTTCGCAACACGCTCGCAACTTTTTCCTTACGTTTTTTTCCCCTCTCGTTTGTTTGTTCGCATCCTCGTTCGTTGTTGTGTTAAACTCGCAGGCCTATTAGTCGTCGTTAAACGCCACGAACACGTCGTTAATTATCATCGAGACTCTCCGGTGTGTCGTCGTCATTCACGTTTGGGTCCCTTCAACCCCATAAATTCGTCGCTACCAGTTTTACGTCGCAACGTGTGCGGTGTCATCGGCTGTGCACGACTTCCCTGGTATCACCTTTGGTTGATGTCAGAATTTTTCCCTTGAAACGGTAATCGATAGAGTACCACTTTGCAGGGGCCTTAAAGTACAGAAGCTGCGAATAGAGGCCCTGCGATGATCGAGCGACAGGTTTGACGTGACAAGTGCGCGTGGTGTCCCGTTGAAGGGTGATCTAGGTAAGTCGAGTAGAGAACGATCGTGGGATCAGCAAAACAGCTGATCCGAAGCCGTTTCAACTGTGAGAAGTAACTGTAAATTTGTGGCACAACGATAACGACGAAATTGCGTTGACGATGAGTTCCTATCAGTTTGTAAATTCATTGGCATCGTGCTACGCGGGTCAACAGGCCCAACAGCAGCAACGTCCAACGCCAAACTCACCGGGTGAACCGCTTCAGGCTGCATCACCCGCCGGTGGCGATTATTACAATCCCAATACCGCCACAACCGGATATCCGACACCGTGTTATTCGCCGCAGCAGCATTATCCTCAGCATCCTTATGCGACACCAGCAGCAGGGATGCAGCATGCACCGCCAACGGGTATGATAGATTACACGCAATTGCAGCCCCAACCGAGATTAAACGCAACGACGACTTCGCAACAACAGCAACAACACGCCGCAGCGATGCACGCAGCGGCACAACAGGCTGTTGCCCAGCAGCAACATCATCATCAGCAACAGCAACAGCAGCAACAACAGCAGCAGCAGCATCATTCGCAGTCCCAGATTCATCAGGATCCAAGTGCAACGCTGCTCCAGGTACAGAATGCGGTGACCGCGGCCTCAGCGTCGAGCTGTAAATATGCGGACTCGACGTCATCGACGAGCGTTGCATCGCCGCAGGATTTGACAACGGGTACATCGAGAAACAGTCCAACTCCGCTTGTTACACCTGGTACCTCGAAGGCAACGGTTTCTGGACTGACATCGCCACCGGGAGGCTCCTCCAGGTCATCTCTGGCCGCGTCCGCAGCCTCACCACCAAGTGGCAGCTCACGCGGTATCGGTGAGGGTAGTTCAACCCTTACGACAGCATCGTCGGCGTCGTCGCCGGCATCGTCGACCTCGAGCACATCGAGCACCGGGAATAATTCGTCGAACAAGGGTAACGCGAGCGGTGGCAATCCACCGCAAATTTATCCCTGGATGAAGAGAGTTCACATAGGACAGAGTGAGTACCGTTTGATTGTCATCGTTTTAGAGATCTTTCAGTGTATCCGCTTTTCTTGTTTGAAGACGGAATAACGTTCTTCAACCCCGGTCAATATCTCCGCACAGCTTTACACAGTTTTTGATTGTCACGAATAGGCATTTTTGAGTTCAAGTAATGTAGGCTGCATCTCTAATCAGGTGAAATATAAATCTGTAGGCCTTTTAAATCAATTCCTTTTCGTTATTCTTGAGAAGAGAGTTGGTTTACCGCAAACACTTGCAGATTTAGTGGTTGTTTGCGAATATGATCCTGGAACAGGTCATTGAATGATTTAGGGTAATAGTGGGGATTTAGGATCATCGTAACGATGCTCAGTCTTCCGAACTTCGAGTCCTCGCAGGCTTCAAGTAGTTTTCCGTTGAATCCTTAACAAATAGCTTGCGATGATCGCAATGAGGTCTTTTTTAGGTCAAGTCCCAATACGCTAAGAATCAGAGCCTAGGTTAGCCTTTCGCCAAATCTTCAATTGGTCAAATATTGGACTTCTGAATCACGATTGGACTCTTTTCAATCATTTTACTCGCGTCCTCTTTGAGACTGAAGAATTTGACCTGACGGCCACCACGACTTGACAGCGATTAGCAAATGGCGTAGTATTGGTACCAATGATCGGATGATTCAGGGTAATCATCCATTGCCTCATTACGCCATTGAACGATCGTGGCTGTAGAAGTCGACCAGGTGTAAAAGGCTGAAGAACAAGAGAGCGGGATTGAGGAGGGATAAAGATGAGGTGTATCGTTTAGTCGTTGATAAGTGTGGTGGAAGGAACACAAGGCCATCCTGGCTCGGAGGATGATCGACGAAGGTTCGCGCGCGCCTCGCGAGTCCGTTCTTTTTACGTTCCTTCACCTAAACCTATACCATTATGAGGCATACGAGGTCCTGCGCGATGTTTGATGATCTCAGGCTCTTCATTGTGGGCGTACATGATTCATGATCGCATCGACGAAGAAAAGAGAATGAAGAGAATGAGAGAGCGAGAGGGAAGATGAGAGAAACGTTTAGGCACTAATGTGTCACGATAGCAAAGTTATTTCACCACGGGTTTCCCATCAGTCATTGTATTACCGAGCTAACTCAGTTATTTCACTGTTGTAACGCCGAAACGCTTTGTCAAGACGGGACCAGCGTGTTCGTTCTCCAGCGGATACTGAAGAATTTTCGATTTTTTTTTTGGACCACCAGCGAATTTGGAATGGTGGATTGTTGGGGGCAAAAAAAAAGGAAGGAAAAAACATTTGCCTCGGATATATACTCGTGTTTTCGTCTTTCACGGTATAAGAACCACATGTAGGAAACCTCGACGGGGGTATTCTCGCGTGAACGAGAGAGAAATGAAAGTGGTGGAAGGAAGAAGAGGGAAGAGCGTATGTCTTTGCCACCACGCCCACGTGTGCACCCGATCTTCTTCCTTCGGCAATATGGAACGAGCGAGTTTCGCGTGCTTTTTTGGCCTGGACTCTGTCCGCAGTATCCCAAAAATCGGGACGCAACCTTAAAATTCAAAGTGCAAACGATTTTAACTTCCATTATTCCAAATCTGCCTGATTTATCGAAATTGACTCACCTTTCAAAATTCAAGTGTCTTTTCGTTCGAAATTCAAGACTTTTTTTGAATTCAAGTGTTTTCGTTCAAGGATTCGCAAAATTGACCACGATACAATTTATCGACGAGTAAAAATAATTACAGCTTCCACTTTTAGGACACGGAGAGATAGTAAAATTGATTTGCCTCTAATATGTATTTTGTAGTGATTGACATGATAAATCACTGCGTTTATTTTCCGCTCTGCTTCGGATGTTAAGTTTGAATAGGCAAAATGGCAAAATTCCTGGACGAATTATTATTCTAATTTTTTCAATTAAAACTACAAAAGGTATAAGTAAAATTGGGGTTCCTGATGGAATTATATGAGAAAATATGTAATTTATATTGTTGATTCATTCGAAAATTGTTAAACCAAATCATAAAGGTAAAGACATTCCAATAGGAAAAAATTCAATGTCTAGATATTGTAAAAATGTATGACAATAATCCTATAAAATTATTTTCAAAAATTAATGCTAAGAAAGTTGAAAAAATAATCTATTTAAATAAATACATTTATTTATTAAAATAATTTTAAATTCATTATAAATTTTAAATATAGAATTTATAGGAAGTTAAAAGTCCTGGACACTGTATTTGGAAATGAGAACTATTTTGATTTCACTCTATGTGATTGAAACTTCCCATTTGCTCATAATCAATTAATATTATAAATTGCAGATATCTGAAAAACTTTCGGCGATAGAGAAGCTCATGACTAAACCAGGAGTTCATTTAAAACCTAAGCTGAGTAATGCGCTTTTTTTACCAACGACTTCCTGGTTGTAAAATCTTTAAAAATTCAATTCTGCAATTCATGACAACATATATTTGATAACGTTTCATTCATTCTTTTGTGTTTTGCATAACTAAAAAATAACTCGAAGCGTAACTGGATTTATGAGTATCCGACTAGAATTACTATCGGTGAATATTTTCCTTAAATTGAAAAGTTACGGTTACAAAAATTTCACTCTGATTTGTGATTAGTTAAAAATATCGTAGCATTTTCCTTGGATATTTTTTCGTTGAGAATATTTTCGCAAATTCCTCAGATTTCGCGTACATGTTTGATGTAGCGAAAAAGAAATAGATGAAAAATTAAAAAAAAGCGAATGTTAAAAATCGATCGTTCGAAAATTGAGCAGAAATAGCTTGGCCGAAAAAATCAAACAGAAGAAACGTTCATCGCAGCCTTCTGTTTTATCACAAGGAATAAACACACTGGAGGGTATCTCGATGTTTAAATTTACTAAATCCTCATTGAGACCAAAATAACGAATTTCAATTGCTCTTCGGCAAAAAAAAAAATTTAAACAAATTTTCGTAATCTTTGCTTCAAATAAAAACAAACTGTACGAAAAACTATTTAGCTCTTCCTCTTCTTCGACAAAAAAAAAGTCCCTATAATTATCGTACTTCGAGTAACCAATTTCCGTTTACGTGATTCGAGCAATTCGATGAAATTCTCAAAAATCACAGAAAAAATATCTATTCAGCTAGCGACAAAGTCAACGAATACTGTCCCCAAAGTATGTGATAATGGATTACACCAAGTGTCCGCTGTCCAACTCTTTCGATAATTAACGAGGAAATTATCGAGAAATATTAGGCACCATACAGAAATACAAAATGTGTTCCCAAAACTCGCCGTTTCGTTCGAATATTTTGGAAAAAAAAATGGCGTCAGATACGCTGTGATCACGCCGATAAATCATAGGATCAGAGAGTGCTGTTTCTTCGATAATTTGGTATTCCAAAAAAAAAAGAAAAAGAAGCAGAGAAATGAGGAAGGCGTGCTTTTTAAATCCTGAATGAGCGCGAGCGAGCGAGAGAGAGAGAGAGAGAGAGGGAGAGAGAGAGAGAGAGAGAGAGAGAGAGAGAGAGAGAGAGAGAGAGAGAGAGCGAGAGAGAGAGAGAGCGAGAGAGAGAGAGAGAGAGAGAGAGAGAGAGAGTTAAGATCGAGATGATCCACGTTTGGATCGCACGATCTTGCGCGTGAATCCAGCAGCAACATCCAAGAAAAAAAGAGAGAGAGAGAGAGAGAGAGAGTATAAAAGTTACAGTGTCTTTCGATTAACGAGTCCACCGAAAGAAGGTCGAGCGATAAATCAAGCCCGCCGCGGGACGAATTACTCGAGTCACTCGTGTTTCGTAAATCGCCGCGCCGACGATCAGAGCCGCGGGAAGACAATCTTCTCCCTCATACGCAGAGTTCTTCCTCTTGCAAGATGTGTTTTTGGGTCTTCGAAAGCGTCCCCCCTCGTGCCTGAATCGGGCACGAGCCTCCTGAATCGAGGGGGGAGGGGGCGATCAATTACCATCTGATTTTGCTCCCCTTAAATCTTCTTTTTTCCTCTCTCCCTCCGATTGTTCAATGGTTTAATCGAATCTCGAGGTAAATAGGGGTGATTCTGCCAAAGTACTCATTTTCGAGGGTCTGAATTTTTTTTTAAACAATCATTCTGACTTCTTAAATTGTCGATGACCTTGGTATAAGATATTTAAACGTCATTGCTACTTGGACAAGCTGGTCTTTCTATTTTGCGGGATTTATCCTACTTTGAAGAAATTTTAGTGTGAGAGGAATAAATGCGAAGGCAGAGAAACGATGCAAACCTTTTGCTATAACGTTTTTTATTAGTTTATTTCAGTATTTTCAGTTTTTTTAGAATATTTAATGTTGGAATACTTATAGGCGGTTTTAATAAAAAATGAAACGCAAATACAAACTGACTATCTTACTTCCTTGCACGAATACATCAAATGACGCAACATTTGGTTGTAACGCTTTATAATGGCGTGGCAATAACCTGGAGAAATTATTTTTATTCAAACCCATTTTTATTCGTCACTCGAACCCGGTTTGAGTGATTCCTCCGGCAGATTCGACATTCCTCTGGATCTGATCCAGAGGAATCAGTTTCAGTTTCAAAAAATAGTTTTCGAAATTTCAAGTATTTTTTCAGACCGTTACAATATGGGAAGATGCGAAGGTCACAGGCCAGAGGAATGATTTTTAGGTGTCAAACACGAGCAAAAAACGATTGAAATGATTTTTTTCAAAACCTGTTCCGACGCTCTGTTTCAAAACATTATGATCTTGTTCTGGCAAAAAATCTAAGAAATTAGAGGGCTTATTGAAAATTAACTAAGTTACGGCGTAAATGAGTATTTCGGGAGAATCACCCATAGAGTAAGAATACTTGAATTGTCTTTGGAGCCAGAATCGAACAGTGAAATTGTACCGCTACAGGAACTCGGAGACTGCATAAACCTTCTTGTGGATGATCCAGAAGAAGGTTCGACGTTCGGCCGAAGATCGCGGGGACTTGCGATTACATTTGAACAAAACGCGATCTTGCGAGGAGTGAGAGAGCGTACACGATCAGCGCAAAAGACTCGCGAGAAGCGAGCATTAGTCGCGCTGTGATTTACCGCCACGGAGCAGCGGTATGATTCAGTCAGCGGGGAATTTGACGAAGAATTAATGGTATTATGATATCGTGTGTAACTCTATGTATGTACGGCCAGGCCATAAATCAGGCCGCATTGTAAGGCGGGGGGCCCCCTCTTTCTCCTTCTTCCTCTCCTTCTTTTTCTTCATCGTCTCCTTCTTCATCTCCTATTCCTTTATCCTCCTCTTCCTCCTCCCCCGCTTCTTCTTCTTCTTTTTCATCTCTTCCTTCTTCATCTTCTTCTTCATCTCCTCCTTCTTCATCTCCTTCTTCTTCCTCTCCTTCTTCATCTCCTTCTCTCTCTCCTTCTTCATCTCCTTCTTCTTCCTCTCCTTCTTCATCTCCTTCTTCTTCCTCTCCTTCTTCAACTCCTTCTTCTTCCTCTCCTTCTTCTCCTCTCCTTCTTCTTCCTCTCCTTCGTCTTCTTTATCGTCTCCTTCTTCATCTCCCATTCCTTTATCCTCATCTTCCTCCTCCTCTACATCTTCTTCTTCTTCATCTCCATCTTCTTCCTCCTCTCCTTCTTCTTCTTGATAGTCTCCTTCTTCCTCTCCTATTCCTTCATCCTCCTCTTCCTCCTCCTCCACCTCTTCTTCTTCTTCATCTCCATGGTCTCCTTCATCATCTTCATCTTCTTCATCTTGTTCTTCATCATCTCCTCTCCTCTTCCTAGGGGGCTTTTATCGTGCATGCTGCAACAAAATGCCTTTTCCCGTTGGCTTGTACTCGTCGTTTTTTCTTCTCTGTCCCTTCGCGAGGAGTCTTCGATGGATCAGGAGACGAGACGGTAACCTTCAACGCGGAATATGCAAAGCCCTTTTCTTCGATACAGCGGTGAAAACCCCTAATTTTGTATAAACTTTGCATAGAATTTTTGGCTCTCACGAAGCCGAGGGACGCGGAAGAAGGGAGGCTTTGAAGAAGAAGCAAAAAAGGTTCGCCATTTGACATGGCGCGATCGAGCCCTTCTTCTTTTTTCACTTGACAGAAGGAACATTTTGCTAATCGTCCTGCTTCAAGGTTTCCAATCCTTGGCACGTATTTACAGAGCGTAAGGTAACAACGACCAAAGGATTCGCTCATTTTTCAAGACATTTCTCGACACGCTCTCGTTCAACCCCATCGAGCTCTCACTGAATGCCAAACGATCCCTTAGGCCTCATCCCTTTTTCACCGGTAAAGTCCTCAAGGTTGGACTCCGTGCTACCTTCAGACATTTTATAATCCAGCAAGTAATTTGCATTTTCGTTCACGAATTTCTCAGTTTTCCAATAGCATCCATGGTGATGCGAATTTGCGAAATACACTCTTTGAAGAGTCTCTTCTTTTCGTTCTTCAAGGCCGCCTCTTAGTGATTGTCCGATCCTTCCAAGGGCAAGGTCATTCTTGCACAAACGATGCGGCAATTCACCGATCAATATGTTGACTTTTCGACGCACAGAAAACTTGGATCACTCAAAATGTCCCAAAAGTTTCGAAACGTCGCTCCGATTATTGCTAGGGGTTCCTCTAAGAATCCTCTTCGGTACGTTACTTTTTTTAAATTCCTTATTGACTGTTGTATCAACCCTCCGTGTTCACCTGGGGTCAAAATGACCCCAGTGCAAGTTTGAACCAAAATTTCAATCTGTTCTTGGCGACCAAGAGGCGCCATCTGGGGTCAGTTTGACCATCAATGTGACCATTGTATAATTTTCAGCAGAAAATTTTGATTTTTTCTTCTTTTTTTCTGTATTGAACATCAGCGAAACGCCGAAAATGAAAGTGGGGAATTTTAACGGCTTTTGGAGTCTTTAAATCTTTTTCAAATAACAGTCCAAGTCTCTAAGGACACGCGATTTTTCCATTTTTATATACGAAAATTTTGAAATGAATGAAGTATTTTTGGTATGTATTTGTTGTATTTTTTACCTCCGAAATAGAGTTCCTTAAGCCCCTCTTCAAATAAATAACTTTGTTGAAACGCCCTCTATGGAGCTATTTTTTGTTGCAAAACAAATAAAATATAATATAACTTTAAACCTCACGAACATATATTTTGTATATCTAAAATATATCTAGATATATTTTCCTCATTATTTTTTCACTTTAATAATGATTAGGACGTTTGGGGACATAAACATGATCCGTTAATTTTTTTCAAAAATTGTATAGCTTGAAACAAAAAAACCGTTTGATCGATAAAATTGAAACTTTACAGGGAGTTTGTAGGTATATTGAGCTTTAAAAGTCACGCTTAACATTAGTCGTTTTGACAATATTTTTAATTTAGCCGTTGATTTTCTGAAAAAACATAAATAGCCCCTTTCCTCCTGTTTTTTCAAATTCATGGCTACGATGGAAAAATTTGTTTTTTTCCAAAAACCATCGTCAATCCCTGCAGAGCATTAATTCAAGTTTTCGAAACCTCCCTTTAAATTCTGTGCGATCATTTGTTGCTGAGATATCAATGGTCAAACACAGAAGGGTCCTTGTTCATTAAAAGTCCCATATCTCCGTGAAAAATGGTCGCATCGAGGTCTCAAAAAAAGCAAATTAAAGCTAAATAAATAAGCTATCCGGTCCATGTAATAGTTTAGCTGGGATTTTTTTTTCCAAGTAACTGCAGCAAAAAAAAAGAATTTGCCAATTTTTTTTTCTCACTATTTCTGAGGATTGCGTGAAACCTGTAGCTTCGATTTTTTTTGGCTGAAAGATCTCAAAACTAAAAACTTGCAACTTCAAAATACCTTTTTTTAGACCTCGATACGACCATTTTTCACTGAGATAAGGCATTGTTAAAAACCACTAAAAATTTAGGAATTTTTTTCGATCCCTTTCGGGCATTTTTTTTCTCTTCGATCGAGATGAGATGAAAACGATTGCGTTTACTATTTCAATCTATCCTCGTTTTTGCCTCGCAAGCGCCGTCAAATTTGGAATGCTCGCGATGCGTGAAGTGCTTACGCACTTGGCGTATCTCTTTTGATAAAATGGGCGATATACGCGAGAGTGGCCTTTTCTAACAAACAAACGTCGCTTCTCGTGAGTTGGGCTCTTCTTCATCGTCTCTTCTTGCGCCTATTCCACGTTGGATATCCGGCAAGTGTGTACAAAAATTCATGAGGGCTCTGGATTCTCGCGTATGACGAACGAACCCACGAGAATTAAACATGTCTTCTCGATAGGCTCTCTCTCTCTTTCTCTTTATCTCCTTCTATTCTCTTCTCTGTCTCTTCTTCATTTCACGCAACAGACTTTTGGACCCCAGAAATCTTCAGCTTCTGCCAGTGGGAACGAAAAGCTCGATGAGAAATACGTCTATTTATAGAGTTATGCGGTTGGTAAAACTGAACATCGAAATACACGAAGAACCGAGCGCCTCTATGAGAATTTTTGCTAGTAAAAAATATGCAAAAAATTTATAATTTTAATGATTTGTATATGTCATGCGTTCCTCTTTAAAATTATTCATTCGATACAAATAAATTTTTCCGATAATTTTATTTATTTACAATAAAATTAATTAAACCACAAAAATAATTTTTCTTGTTGGTGAAAAAATATATTTCGAATATATTGAATGAACTTTATTAATAAGATATCTCGAATATATCCAAGGGATATTTACGAAATATGTTTCCTGCATGTAATAAAAATTAATATTCATAATGATTGATAGAATTTTTTTTTTATTTAAAAAAATCGTAAAAAATTGTATTTATCGAAGGCCCACGACCGGACTGGCCTTAAAAGTTGTTGAACAGATAGGACTTTGAAATAAAAAAATTTCAACAAAATCGAAATATGCACTCACTTTTATACAGGATTGAAAATTTAAAATTCAAAAAACTTATTCAAAAACACGTCGATTATTTTTGTGGATTTTTTTTCTGAAAAAGGCCATAAAAAATAAAAATTAAAAAAAAAACACTTAATTTGGACCATTATTAAAGAAGCTATGACCAAAAAACCGAAAAAGAGCGGTTTTAAAAAAAAATTTAATATCTTGTGAACGGGTAATCAAAAAAATCTCAAAATTGAACAGGAAGGGTCTTTTGATGGGTACTGAAAAATATACAAAATTTGAGGAAATAAAAAAAAAAGTTTCTCAAACTTTGATGGATGGAACGCCCCATGTATATTTATTGTCATAATATTTAATATTCTACATTTTGTAAAAATATAATTACAAATCTATTTTGCATACTAATATTCTTCAAATATATTTTGATTATGGGTGAAATACATTAGATACAATTATAATAGAGTACAAAATACTTTGATGATAAGAACATGTGAAATGTGTTTTATACTTCCCATTTAGGCATATATTATCGATTTGTTATTGTTATATTATTATTTATTTATTTTCTATTTTGCGCGCATATTTTTTATATTCATATTCCAAATCCATTTCACATACTGAAGATATATTTTGCTTAAGTGCCAAATTTATTACATATATTACAATATATTACTAAGTTTAAAATTGTAATGAGTATAAATCTTTTACATTTTTCATCAACGATGTATATGCTGTAAATACTTGCATCTTTTTTTACACATTTTTCGCATAAATATAGACTCGTCAACATTTTCTTTCGATAAAACAAGCTCACCTTTAGCCTTTAAGGGAAAATATACACCTGGAAACGGAATAAAAGGTAATTTTCGATAATTTATTCCAGGAAAACTATTGGAATGATCAGAACGTAGTTTTTCCTAGTTAAAAATATACACTTTCAAGAAAATTTTCAATTTTTTTCTATTTAAAAATGTAAAAAAAATTTTCTCTTTAAAAATTGTAAAATTGAAAAGTCGATTTTTCGGACCCTGCCAGGTGTATATTCCCCCTTAAAGGCAAAATTTAATGCGCTCATGCGAAATTGAGTTATTCGTTCACTCGACCAAATCATTGCCTTATTTTGGCTCTTCCGTATGATCGTATCGACGAAAGCCAAAAAAAGGGCTAAAGGTTCGGTCGTTTTCGCGTTTACTCTCTCTTTCTCTCGCTCGTTCTCTTTGTATCGAGCTATTTCTGCGGATAATTGAACGAGAGAGCTCCCTACCACGTGGTTACGGAATACACGATTTTTCGATACACGTTTGATGCACACAGCGGATGTGGGGGAGCGTGGGGCTAGTTGTAACAGGGCTAAGTTGTAACACTCAATTTTGACTGGGAATTAAAAACATTTTGATTTAATTTTTTTGCTGAATGTGCTTCTTATAACTCGCAGCATAACGTAAACACCGCTAATACCCCGCGAGACATCAAAATAAGAGGATATGCACACGAGCTCCATTTCGGCCAGGTTTTGTAAAAAGAATACTTACGAAAATTTTGATTTTGACTATTAAAATTAAATCAATTGTTTATTGTTTTTTCCTTGTTACATCGTAAATTTAACTGGCTTTCATTTGCTTTTTTTTTTTAATTATTCTAAAATTTGTAGTTTTTGAGATATTTCATTAAGTAGACATACAGACAAAGTCCCCATTTCTTAACGCCCCATTTCTTGACCGCTCCCACATCTTGACCGGGTTACCATGGCAACCATTCCAACATCTCGACTTCCCCTATTTATAGTTTCACCACTCTAACGGACGTACGTACGAAGGCGCGTGCGCAAGTGTAAAGAGATCAGAACAGCGCATGCGCGCTCACACGAGCATGCGCGCCTACGGCGTACAATATGGCGCCGGATCGGAAGTGGGGACTGTAGGAGAAGTCAAGATGTGGGAATGACCTACTTTCGGAAAGTCAAAAAATGGGGACTTTGTCTGTAATGAGCCCATGGGGCAAGTTGTAACATGTTAGAACTTGTCCCATGCGCGTGTATTTTTTTCTGCTCTCTACATGTATTTGTATAAATAACATTATTACAACTTGTAGTGTAGTGATTACATAGTATTACAAATTATTCGTGGCTTTTTGTGCATTCTTTTACTCTTCTTTACTCTAATATTGCCCAGAAAAATATGCTAAGTTATGATATTGTATTTTTTTTAGCATGAGAGACAACCAAAGATTATAATCATCACGAGAATGAACCACGATGAATAATACAAGACTGTGAACCAATAAAAACGTGTTCTTTCGTATAAATGTTGCCAGTCTTTTCATTGTTACAACTTGCCCCAAGCCTCTTACAACTAGCCCCAGACATGGGTCAAGTTGCAACAGCTCCAATTTTTTCAAAAAACGTCTGGTGTAAAAGATGGGTAAAGATTAAAAATTATTTTTCAATTGGAATTAGTGCTCAGATATATACTTTACAAACCCTCTTACTCACAATCTTAAAAGCATACATATTTTAGGTGTTACAGGCCTTTTTCCAAAAACTGTTACAACTAGCCCCACGCTCCCCTATATCGAAATTATTTGCACGTTCGTTCGATCCGCGGGCCTCGTCTCGACGTGCTGACCAACTGGACCAGAGACGAGGGATATTGGGTTTTGGGGAAAGAGGGAATGGAAAAAGGGCTGCGAAGGTACAGGGAAGCGGAAAAGATGGCCCTTTCGAGAGGGCTTCGTGGTGGATGGGCATTGTAATTACGGGCTGATCATTCCGCCATAAATAAAGGCTACGAGCGGACAACCGACAACGTTCAACCCTCTCTCTCTCTCTCTCTCTCTCTCTCTCTCTCTCTCTCTCTCTCTCTCTCTTTCTCTCTATTTATTATACGCTTTATAATTTATTATTATAGAGCGAAAGGAAGCGTCCACGTTTCGCTTCATCTCTTTGCTGCGGTCAAGATCGGTGTCGGAGCAATTACATTGAGGAGTGCGCAAAAAGGGTAGCGATGAGTCACGAAGCATGGAAAATCGCGAGCTCACAGCAAACTTTTGTTCGCGAGCGAAATCGCAACGATATCGCCGATTTGACAGTCACAGTATTTTTATTTATATTTGTTATTTGAAAAAATTCTTCGCCCAAGATGTAATGCCGTAATATTTCGTTTTAATTTCATTTTGACGATAATCTTGGGCGGGTTATCATCGATGGGAATTTACATATTCCACGGTCTACATGTATATGTATGCAGCGTCTGTCTCCTCGAGCGATGATTTATAAGGTCAATTTTATCGGAACTGGTTCGCCAACGACGAGCAATGGCAATTACGAGAGAAAGAGAGAGAGAGAGAGAGAGAGAGAGAGAGAGAGAGAGAGAGAGAGAAAGAGAGAGCGAGAGAGAGAGAGAGTGAGAGAGGGAGGGAGGGAGGGAGAGAGAGAGAGAGAAAGTGCAGGATTTAATAGTCCAGAGTCTTTTTTTTTAAACAAATGGTTTCGCACTTGCGTCAATGTGGATGATTGCTTAATTAACGTAAGGGCGCAAATTTTAGGAATTAAAGATATTCGACACTTCGTTTTTAGCCTCAGCTCTGACATTATTTACATGGGAAATGTCACTTAAGCCCTTTTGCTTGTTAAAATTCCATGATCTGATAAAATTGTACATGAAGTCTCTCTCTCTCTCTCTCACTTTTCCCATTACTTTCCGTTCTGGTCTTGGTCCTGTAATAACTTTAGTGGTCAGTCGATCGTTCTCAACCAATAATATAAACTGGCATTGAATAAATCTATTTTGCATTCTGCAAAAGCGAGAATGCTTTCATAAGAGCGTTGCCATTCGAGCGATTAGAGAGAATTGTATTGCAATTTCTGTCCATAATCAACAATTACCGCGATAAATTCTCGATTTAATCACTACCTCGTAATGATTTGTGTTTAGCTTGGAATCCCAATATTTGACGTTCGTGATTTATTATTGCCAATGAGAAATAACATTGCGAGAATAAAATTGAATTAACATCTTGAAAATTCACTTCCAAGCTACGTGATAATTATGTGAGAATTTGTAAAAATTTTCGATCAGTTGATATTGGCAAATACGATTGTCCATCGTTGATTTCACGCTGTTCGAATATTCGCATTCCCGAATCTATCAATGGATTTATCGACGGATTAAAATTTAATTTATCATTGATTGAAGCGAAAGACCGGTTCTGGATAATGTAATTAATTTGAACAAGGACATTTATTTATTTTTAGGAAATTTGTATTCATTTTAGAAAGTGTGTCGAGTTATGTCACTTTTTAATTCAGCCTCAATTAAATACACGGGAGCTCGGTGCATTGATTTTGGGTGAGAAATAAAACAATTTTCATCGAGACGTTCGCGACGAATTGGATGCAATGAAATTGATTAAACTGAGTTTAACGTTTAATTCCTTGAGTACTCAGAATTTTAATTCCAAGTAATTAAGGTTTGAACACGGATTAATTACCGTTTTAATCCTCAAAGTGTACTCAAACTTTGGATACAAATTACTCAAAGCTCAAATTCCTAGTATTACAAGTTCAAATATCATGCACTCAGAGTTTAAATATCAAGGAGGATCATTTTAAATACCAAATACTAAATCTAGATTGTCAAGGTCTTCGAAATCATCCACTACGTATTCAAAAATCAAGTACCTCGTAATTTAAGTTTAGTACCTCGTATTTAAAGTTTAAATACGTACTCTTAATATTCTACCGACGCTGTAAAATAAGTTTTTAAATTTCATATACAAAAGTATATGAAATTTCAATAACAAGTATACGAAATCGAAATTAATCTACATAGTATTGGAAAATTAACAATTTTATCTTGTGTTTAATATTTGTATATTAAAATTAAAAGAGTGAACATTGATAATTAATATCCCCGTATATGAAAATGGTTTTTGCATATTTTTTCGCAATTTCAAGATACATTATAGAAAATTAATACACTTATTGCTTAAAATTCCAATCAATCACTGAAAAAAATGTCTTCAAATATGTAATATTTAAAAAGAAATACTTATGAGAAGGTGACGGTTTTTGTCAAACAGTTTTAAGGGTTCACATAACTAATAAAGGGTTAGGGGCTCTGAAATTAAATTATGAGGGGTCACATAACGTATGATGGGTCAGGAATGCTGGAATTAAGCTTTGCGCAGAATAAAGTTTTGAGACATTACATCATTTATATATTACACAAGTATAGAGGGAGTTCATGAGTAGTCGGTAGCGTAATAAATAGCATGTTAGGTAGTTAGGTAGGATAGTAGGTAGGGTCGAGGGTTTGAATCCCGGTCGGAGAGTAAAATTAAATCAGATAATTCGTGCAGATTTTTTTTTCTATCTATCTCTTTTTTATAACTCGCTTAACAATAATTAATTCCAGTTAAGGTAATATAATTTTCATAAAATGAATATGAATATTCAGACATGTAATGTAAAATTATTATACAAAAGAATATTAATTTTCATATCTTTTTTCATGATTCTGCTTTAAAAATCTTACTATGCAATGGAATTTTAATAAAGGAGCGTATATTAAAATTAAAAGAAGTTATTTAATTTTTCATATACTTGCATTGGAATATTACTATATACATGTCTATGAAAACTAATATACTGTATATGCATAAAAACTACATATTTTTTTATTATATTTATTACAAAAATTTTTTTACTAGATCTCTAACAAACAGTTTGCCTATTATTAGGGGATTAAATATCAGTCTTCGATCAAATTTCTTCGTTAATAATTCAACCCAAGACAGATACATATTTCCCTCTCTCGTTTGTCTCGATATAATTCACAAGCTGCTCATTGTCGCATCTATTTTCATTGAGGATGACATGGAGCGAAACCCAAACCCTAACCGTACGACCGAAGGAGAGAAAGAGAGATAGTGTTTTGGTGTTTTTCAAGAGTTTAGAGGAACAGGACGCTTTGGGGGTAGTATATAGGGCGCGAGAACATCGGGGGTTGTTATGTGGAGATTCGGGCCGCAGCCTGTTGCTGCTTCTCTCTCTCTCTCTCCTGAGTTCTCCCGGCGCCCCGCAACGGGGATCCTTGATCCTTGAGCCCGTTCTTCTCGTAACAGCAGTCCAGAGGCTGCTGTTCCCGTATAAGGCCGACAAAAACCCCCTCCGAGGTGGATTCGAAAATTTACGAGCTCTCGAGACACCGGCGCGACGTTCCTCTCTCTCACTCTCGTTTCGTCTCAATTTTTCTCTCTATGCCCAAGAGGACGAGGCCGGGGGGTCGATTCGCTCCCTTAACTCCTCCAAAAAGCTCCCTCCCTCGATTCCCATTCCCGTTCAATTCGCGGTTTTTCTCGATGCGACCCGAGTCCGCTGCAAGAGCTAACCCCCAAAAATACAAAACCGCACAACACAATAATTATCCCTCCGAAATAAATACCAAACACGCTCTATATCATCCCTCCATTATTCCTCTATTCCCGCGCTGCCACTATTCTCAATCATTCCTCTTTTCTATTTCCTTCGAATTCTGCGTGTCTCCTTGACAGCGTGACACTTTACGGCGTGCGAGAGGGTCCTCTCACATCAAAAATAATAACTTCATTGAAACGAACCCTCTCGTTACCCTTCAAATTCACAAACACGGGGTATGCCCTCGTAAATCTTGGAGAATCGAAACTCCGAGCTCCGTTTTCTCATTTCATTGACCGATAAATAGTTCAACTCTGAGCGATATTTCATTTTCAGCGTTTGAAAAATTATCAACCCGGAATGAGGAGAGATTAAGTGGGTTCAACGAATCGCTCAATTATGACCGTTAAAATGAATTATCACTCGATAAATTATATTTGTGAGGTACTTTGAGAGTTGGAATAGGTTTTAAGTAACGCGCGACGATGCGAATGGGGAAAAAATGTTTTGCTTCCATAAGAAAATTATTAAAGGTCAAATTTTCGGGGCCAGTTGTACGCCAACTTTATAATCAGAAAGAGAAAAATTTGTGAACAAAAAACGTGGTACTTGTAATTGGGTAATTTGTGCAATATTTTTGTTTTGGTTGTACGAATGATTGATCAGAAATTTGGATGTTAAAATAGGGGAATGAAAGATTAAAAATAGTTTTTTGTGCAGGAAGGAATAAGGAAAATGGCGCCCCAAATTCGAAATCGAAAATTGTGATTTTGTCGATATGGCACACGCGAACTTTACGAGAAATTTTGGGGTTCAATGCAATGTTATGGATTTTTTTTTTAATTTAATAACAACAACAACCAAAATAATTATAATAGGGAAAAAATTAGCACCGACGAAAATGTTCCTCTTCAAACTCGAAGATGAATTATCTTTGGTTATTCATAAACGTAAATTAAAAAAAAAATAACAGCATCTTTATTGAAACGTGTGTATTGTATTTTCGGTAGAGAAGTGACAGGTAGAGCTTCAAAGTTTTCTCGCCAAACAACATCATGAGTGATTGATTCTTTTGGAAAAACTTGGATCGTTTCGTGTCCAAATGTGCAATTTTCTTTTTCCCAGCGAAAATAAATGTTTTTATTTTACTTAAGGGGGAATATACAACTGGAAACGGAAAAAAGAAGGTAATTTTCGAGAATTTTTTCCGGGGAAACTATTGGAATGATCAGAACGGGGTTTTTCCTAGTTAAAAATATACGCTTTTAAGAATATTTTCAATTTTTTGTATTTCAAAATGTTGCCAATTCACGGAGTACTTAAGCCGTTAAAGGAGTGCCGTAAAAAATCTGTCATAGCGGTACCCAAAATATCTCGAAAACCACGGAACCGATAAACTTCAAATTTTTTGTCGTTATTGTGTACATAATTATCTAGTCTTTGTCATAGAATTCTTTATTTCCGATTTTTAGTTTTTTTTTCGTCAAAATACGAACGAATTTTTTCTTGAAAATATCTACGTCGAGTTCAAGCGTCCGCCATTTTATCAAAAATCGATATGTTTTTAAATCGGCTATGACAAAGACAAGACAATAGTATCTATTGTAATATCCCGTTTTGGTTTTTTCTTTCACATGATTTTTGACGAAACGCCATCACTGGGTACCGCTAAAGCAGATTTTTTTACGGTATTCCGTAGACGACTTAAATACTCCTTGAATTTGCAAGATTTTCAAATTAAAAAAAATGA
>OX333077.1:15032553-15196467 GCA_946863875.1 Alloplasta piceator | reverse complement strand
GAGGCTGTCACTCAATTGGACTCTGGATTCTGCGAGCCTTCGCTCAACGAAACTCTGGACCATAAAGAGAGACAGAATAAAGAGAGAGAGAGAGAGAGAGAGAGAGAGAGAGAGAGAGAGGCAGAGAGAGAGGGAGAGAAGAGAGAGAGAGAGAGAGAGAGAAGAGAGAGAGAGAGAGAGAGAGAGCGAGAGAGAGAGAGAGAGAGAGAGAGGGGAGGGAGGGAGGGAGAGAGAGAGGGAAAGAGAGAGAGAGAGAGAGAGAGAGAGAGAGGATCTCATTTCCTCTTCGTTCCATTCCGTTCTTTCTCTCTTGACTGCGAACCTCCCTGTCAGAGAGTCTCTCTTCTCCTCGCAAGTTTAGTCCTGCATTCCTGCATACCATTACACGTCACCATCGCGCTTACGCATTTCGTGCGTACCTTTCATACCCCTGCTCCATTTATTAAGGGGGAATATACACCTGGCAGGGTCCGAAAAATCAACTTTTTAATTTTTACATTTTCTTGAATTTTGGGTTCTCAACATTTCAAGTAAAAGTTCCAAAAAATGACAAAGTCATAGCCCAAATAAAAACTGCAACGCGTTTTTCTCAAAACAACGTTTTTCTTACTGTTACCAAAAATATCTCGAAAACCACTGAACCGATAAACTTCAAATTTTTTGTGATTATTGTGTACATAATTATCTAGTCTTTCTCATGGGATTTTTTTTCCGATTTTTAGTTTTTTTGTTTTGGTCAAAATACGAATGAATTTTCTCTTGTAAATAGCTACGTTGCGTTCAAGTGTCCGCCATTTTGTAAAAAATCAATATTTTTTAAATCGGCTATGACAAAGGCAAGATAATATTATCTATTTTAGTATCCTGTTTTCCTTTCTTCTTTCATTATGGCAGTTTTTTTTACGGCATTCCGTAGACGACTTGAGTACTCCGTGAATTTGCAACATTTTTAAATAGAAAAAAATGGAAAACATTCTTGGAAGTGTATATTCTTAACTAGGAAAAACCGCGTTCTGATCATTCCGATAGTTACCCTGGAAAAAATTCTTGAAAATTGCCGTTCTTTTTTCGTTTCCGTATGTATATTCCCCCTTAAGGGGTAACACCACTCCTGGATTTTGAAAAAAAAACGATTTTTTTTGGCTTAAAACTTCAGGCTCCTAAAAATCAAATGCTTCCATGCTGAAATTTTTTTTTCAACAATTCAATTATCGATTTATCGCCGCTTGTTTCAAACTATCGGCGAAGAAATTACTTGAACACCGTCGCAAGGATCTTTTGAAATTGTCAGTAATTAAATTTTGACTGTAGCTTCACAATCATATTTTCTGTGAAACCGGGTAATCGTTTTGTCGATTCAATGTAAAGTCTCTTTTTTATAAATAATTTTAAACAGACTTAACGATTAATTATTAATTTTAAAAACCTGTTAACAATAGAAAAGTACACAGTATTCCATACATTTAAATGCTATGTGCGATAAAAATGTAGAAAAAGCTAAAAAAAAAAATTTCTTTCATTTCAATAATGGTTATTAAGTGTTCAGGTCCAATAAACATAATCCTTAAATTTTGTTTGATTTTTTTCATATATTTAAACGCTGTTTGCGACAAAAATGGAAAAAAAGTACCAAATTTTTTGGTTTCTTTCATTTTCATAATGATTATGAAGTGTTTAGGGCCAATAATAAACACGATCCTTCATTTTTTTTTCAAAAATTTGATTGCTTGAAACAAAAAAAAACTGTTCGAAGATCAAATTGAAACTTTAGACGGTTTTTGTGGGCACAATAAAGTGCTAAAAAATAAATCGCTTTATTTTAAAATAAAATATGAAAATTTTCAAAATAAAGATTTATTTTTCAGCAATTTTCGCATAGTAAGCAATACTGATACAGAGTTTTACAAGAAAAAAGAAGGAAAAAATACAAAAACGTTTGAGAAGACAAAAATCAATATTTATTGATCTAATTAATTGAAAAATAGGGAAAATATTGATTTTTGGAGACTTTTTTCGAAGATACGAGCCATTTGTCAATGTTCAGTAAATATGGGTTTGAAAGATTACATATCTGGGCACCTTAAATAAAAAATTCAGAACTCTTTGAATGATCTATTTCCGTTTATCAGTGATAAAGGGAATTTAAGGGGAGGCTAAATACCGACATTAGCACCTCGAAAATGGATTCCAAACTTGCTCTGGCACGAATGGATGAAAATCAATAAAATTTTGGCAGTATCATCAGAATTATGGCACAAATGGAGCCCCACTAAATTTTTTTCGGAAAACGAAAGTAAAAATTACAGATCCGATTATTATAAAAAATCTGTAATTGAAAATATTAAATTATAATGTTTTTACGGCATTTCGGCTAAAACCAAGAGTGGGGCTCCATAAACAACACCAAAGTACGAATATCGATGCGTCTTTGACATTATTTTATGAGAAAACCGCGACGTAAGTTTGGAATCCAAATCACGAGATAAATGTTGATAAATTTCGTGTTTTATCGAAAAAAAATGGCGAAATTAAGTTCACAGAAATCCGAAAGAGGGCAGCCCCATGTGGAATTCCTATGAAATAAACATTACTTTTATCAGACTTCTAACCAAACTGTCTGACAAGTCAGTGGCAATTAACGAAAACGTTGATTTATGTCTCGCATTTGCATTCTGCAATTAATTCATCATTAATTCATAAATTTAATTGATTTTCATCCACTGGTATTGGAAAAAGTTTGGACAGCGATTTTGAGTCGATATTGTAGGGCTTCAGGTATAATGTCGGTATTTAGCCTCGCCTTAACGCTAAAAATGGCGTTTTCAAACGTCCCGCGCGCCCTCTGTGTATTGTCGAAAAATCGAATCTTTGCGCTGAGACCTTTATTTCAACGATATCTTTGATTTTTGAGGGTAGCCAACGCAAAATTTTTGATTCACCCTGATACACAAAATATGCAAGATATATTTTCTGCATACGTCGCATATACTTTATTTTCATGGGGATGAAAGTGGAATTTGGAATGGTAGGTTGGCCCGATGGTTTAGGTAGGACGGTGGAAACGGCATTAAAGGCCGAAGAACAGACCAGGGCAAATGCGGCGGTGGACATTAATAAAACATCGAGGGTTTTGTAGACGATGTATCGATGTAGTGTTTATATTATCTTCTTTGATGTCGACATGTGAATTGGACAGATTTGTTATTCAGAGTACGTACATAAAAGTGGTGAAGTCTTGCTTCGCTCCGTTTGTGGACAGGATCAGAGGAGACCAGACTCGCGGATGACCATCAAGAAATAAATGTCTATAGCCCATCATCCCATCTCTCTCCATCGCCCTCGTTCCTCCTCTCTTTCTCTCTCCATGGACTTACTCTTATAGCTGGTTACCGGCCGAAACGTCGAACTTAACGGACGGACAGACGTGGACGTACGCGGACCCGTACGGGACGGACGTACCGGACACGGGATCGGCAAAGAATCGGGACGTGTGTCCCGCTGCGGCCTTATACCTCTTGCACAATCCTCCATCCCCCTTTTACCATTATCTTTCTCCTGTATTTTCTCTCCTTTGATCGCAAAAGCCTGCCACTCAAGCTTCTTCTTCTTCTTTTTTGCCCCTCACAATCCCGCGCTTTCCTCCGTCGATCCGCGTGCGGAAGAAGCTTCATCCGGATTCGAAAACCTCGTGCTCTGTTTCTTTCTCCACTGTGTCCTCTTTCTCTCCTTTGCGAGGTTGGAATGAGCCGCGATTTTCCATCTATAGAAACGCGGGCAAAAGAATTCATGCGATACTTAAGATCAGAAGTGTGCCGGAATGGTCTTGCCTTTACTCTTCTTCAAAGCGTCAAGTAATTTCTTGCTTATCGCTCGCGTTCCAACTCGGAAATCTCCCTCTCGCCTCCTCTTCAACCTCGTCCTTCCCACGGATCCGGTTGTGTATATGTGACACTCTTCTAAATTCACCATGATTCACTCGTGCTGGTTTTTGCGAAAACTAGACGAAAAAAACGACTCAGTTGGTCCAACCAAACACGTAAATTAGTGCTCTGAGCGCCGGAAGAGAAATTAGTTGGAACAACTAATTATTTAGTCGACTTAGTTGTGGTAACCAATGATCTAGTTGTGGTAACCAATAATCTAGTTGTGGCAACCAATAATCTAGTTGTGGTAACCAATAATCTAGTTTTGGTGACCAATAATTCAGTTGCGTTAACCAATAATCTAGTTGTGGTAACCAATAATCTAATTGTGGTAACCAATAATCTAATTGTGGTAACCAATAATCTAGTTGCGGTAACCAATAATCTAATTGTGGTAACCAATAATCCAGTTGTGGTAACCAATAATCTAGTTGTGGTAACCAATAATCTAGTTGTGATAACCAATAATCTAATTGTGGTAACCAATAATCTAGTTGTGGTAACCAATAATCTAGTTGTGGTAACTAATAATCTAGTTGTGGTAACCAATAATCTAATTATGGTAACCAATAATCTAATTGTGATAACCAATAATCTAGTTGGGGTAACCAATAATCTAGTTGTGGTAACTGTGGTAATCAATAATCTAGTTGTGGTAACCAATAATCTAGTTGTGGTAACCAATAATCTAGTTGTGGTAACTAAAAATCTAGTTGTGGTAACCAATAATCTAGTTAATCCAACACACTATTTAGTTGATCCAACCAATTTCTATTCTGGTGCTTGGAGCACTAAATGTTTGGTTTGACCAACTAAGTCGGTTTGTTTGTGATATCGTGGCAATCGAGCACGCAAAACAATGGTTGATTGGGACAACCAACCGATTATTGGTCGGGTATGTTTTGGTTGCCGTAACCATCTACCTCGTTACAATAACCACCTAGCATTAGTTTCATCTACTATTCATAGTTAGTTGACGCGACTAATCAACACAACTGTCTTGATCAGTCAGTCTAACTAATAAAATAGTATTCAAGAGGGTAAAGAATGGACAACGAATGTTTTAGGCAATGTAGCCAACTACCAATGATCATATCTGCAGACTTGTCAGTACCCAAAAAATCCGCCAGATGGCTTCTTTCGCACAAACGAACTTTCCCCTCGACGCTTGTAACCTTTTCAAGTTCGTCTATGTTTGAACGCAAGATGGTCGAATCCGAGATGGATTCCCATAACAAAAAGGGTCTTCTTTCTTTTACCTTCTCTTGAAGAAAAGACGAAGCCTTCCGAAATTGTAAACTTCATATGTGTATCGACATTCAAAGAGAGAAATGTTTAAAAATATTTTGTAGATGTAGAAAAAAAATGTATAATAAACCACGAGCAAAATCGTTGATACAACCATTTCACTCGTGGTTGGCCGAACTAAAAAATTAGGTGGTCTGCCATTTATAAACCAACCATATGAAAATCGTTGATCCAACCAATTTCTCATCCAGCGCTCATTGTTAGAGCACTGAAATAGTTGGTTGAGTCAACTAATTTCTTTGTTACCACAGCTAAGTCGTTTTTTCCGTGAGAGAAAGCGAAGGAAATTTTCCTATAGTCTTTTAGTATTTTTAATAAATATTATATTTAAAATTGATGATGAATTTAAAATCGTTTTGGTCAATAAATTTAATTATTTAAGCAGATTATCTTTTTGAACATTATTGATATATATATTTTTTTTTAATAGTTTAAAGAATAAAAATTTTATATAATTTTCACTATATTTTCACAAGTTTAAGATACTTCTTTCTATTGGATTCTCTTTAGAATTAGGAATTAGTTTAATAATTTTTGCATGATCTATTAACACAAATTTTATTTTATTTTAATGCCAATTTTACTTATGCCTTTTATAGTTCTAATTGAAACTATTTAAAACTTAATTCGTCCTGGAACCTTAGCAATTAGACTATTAATAGCGAATATAATTGCTGGTAATTTATTATCAACTTGCCTAAGAAAAAAAAACAATTTCTCCATTACTTTTATAAGCTTATTAGTTATTCTCATTCAAAATATTTTATTATTATTTTAATTTTAAGAACTTTTCATTATTTCAATTTTCAATTATTTCAATTTTAAGAACTTTAGACACTTTAGAGTATCTTTTCTCCGTTTTCCCTTTCTTTAGAGAAAGGGAAAGTGGACGAAATTTTCCTATCATCTGCAGAGCTTATACGAGATACGTATAATTTTTTATAGCCTTTATATTTTTAAGTTTGGGAACTTTTAATTTCTAACGTAGGTAATGAGAAAATACAGTCAGTAAAAAATCGGAGAGTTGATAATTGGCAATGAATAACAAGATTTCATGGCAAAATATTGGGTAGTTTCATTAAAATTATTATATTGAAATTATTCAATTCATAAATATTTACAATATTTATGTTATACTTTAAAATGTTGGATTACTCGAAATAAAATAAACTTTGGAAAAAAAAATACCGGGACACGAGCAATTTATATCCTTTTTGCAATTTTTCACCATGTCTGAAAATTTTTAAGGGTTGAAAAGGTTTCTAAACATTTATAAACAAAATATTGCCAATTTGGACATAAGAGTTTTTCGAAAAATTCTCAAGTCTGTTTTTTACGTTTGAGGGACATTTTTTTTAAATTTGTGACCATGAAATCTAAAAATTGTCCGGTTTTCGAAAAAATCATCGCTCGATCCTTCTCTCTCCTATTGCGTGCTGTACATTGTATTTTCATGCCGACAATGTATTATTCCAACATATGTATTACGTCACTTTTTCCACAATCGCAGATAAGTTCTACGTGCGTGCGAGCAAAAAATTCCGCGCATACAAAAGCGGAATAATCAATGTTATTTTTGCTTCGCGATAAAAGGTCGTTAACATTTGGAATAATCACAAAGTTGCACGTACAGATAACGCTGCATTTTGCAAAAGTACCATTTGAAGTGAAATTTTTCAAACGTCTATGGTTTGTGGGATAAAAAAATTATTGTGAAAAAAATATTAAAAATAGTTTTGGATTTTGATACACGAAAGGAAAATGTTACGGCGAAAGTAAAAAAAATTTTTTTTCTATCCTTGACAAATTTTCAGTGGTTGGAATATTTCCGAGACATGTCAGTTTCTTTTTTATTTATTTTTTGTAAGATCACTCTTTCATCATGAATATACAATTTTTATATTTTACATTGAAGTAAAGTGATAAAAAATGGGCTAAATTTTTTAATTTTTATCTCGATGACTATAATATTAACGAGGGAGATTAAATTATGACCGATCATATTGGCTCGAAAAGAGATCGCTGTAAGGAATCTCAAGGACATGAAATTTATTATTATGATTTTATTATAAATGCCCGATAAATTTAATTGTAAGAATTCAGACAAGCTTTCTAGAAGGTCAGACATTACTGGGCAACTTCTCAATTCGATCTGGAACTCTAAATTCCGAAAAGGGACTTTTAACCCTCCGTCTGTAGAGGATTTTTGGGCACCCACCGTCTGTAAACCTGGGTCTTTCACGTCCGGCCGTTTTTTTGTGGGGTTTATGAACTCGGAAAAAATTAATAAAGTTTGAGCTACTGTTCGAAACCTTCAACTTGATGTACCAATCATAAAATTTGTGAAAAGGTTATTTGTACATATATTTTTTATTTAAAAAATGGAGCAGCTCCGTAAAGAATCAGTAGTTTGCTTAAAAAATCATAATTTTTCGAAAAATTGAGATACCTTAATGTAATTTACGGCAAATTGGAGCTGAATCATGCACCTTCAAGGGAAAAAAAATATTTGATTTTATTGGTGTAATATTAAATGCTTAAGTTCGGTGGATAAAGTGGGCAATAAATGATGTATTGATACGAACGCATTTTATTATCGAAAAACATTTTTTTTTCTTATAAACTGTATTATTTTCAACCAATAATTGTTAATTCTACTGTTTTAAACAAAATTGTACATTTTTAAATGAAATTATTATTCCCGTACACGTACTACCCGCTCAGCTGACGATGTACCATTTTGTACTGACAGTAAGAAAAATATACGTAATTTAGAAAAAAAAAATTCTTCTAATTCTATAGCTTCATTACGCCAAAAAACACGTTAAAATAAAAAAACATTTTCGCTTACCTGTGACTTTTGACAAACGCCATTTGTAAACGTGGGTCATTTATGTCCAACCCAAATTCGTTCGGAAGTAATCGGCGGCAACAATTTTGGGTAGGACAAAAATGACCCAGGTTTACAGACGAAGCGTTAATATCTTTATTACTGTAAATATTTATGTTGAATATTAACATTGCGATATTTTTATTATCACCATTGCAAAAGACAGCTCGATTATTCGAATCTCGCATCATTTGAACTGTGGAAACCATCCAAGTTGTTTGTCATCACACGAAACTCTGAAAGGTAGTTTTTAACAACCCTCGATGTACCCCAAAAGTTTGGCGGATACGTTTTTTCGGAAATTATACTTTATAATCATAATTAGAAAACTCGTTGAGCTGGTCTGAATCCATTGTACTCCAAAATCAATTCCTGAGATGATTGAGACACGAGGGTAGTTTTCAAACGAGACGAATCTAATGAGCCCTTTCCCAAAGATCTAGCTCCAGATAGTAAGGTTTAATAACCCAAAGTATACCGCAAATCGGTGGCGGGTACTTTTTTTTTCGAAAATTATACTTTGTGATCAGAATTAGCATACTCAATGGGAAGCTCTGAATCCGTTGTTATACAAAATCAATCTCTGAGATGATCGACACACGAGGGGAGTTCTTAAGGAACTCTTGAAGGGCGTATAATCGAAAAATAATCACACACCTTTCGTGTTTGAGTTCGTTGGATTCGTCTTGACCTGAAGATGTCTCTCTTGCCAAATGCATATGGATCGAAATTTTCTTGAAACTTTCGAGGGAAAGATGAATTAAGGTTCAAGTCTGGGTTCGTAGCTCGATATCAAGCTCTTCCTTAAATCACGGACTTGACTTTACGAGAAATTGACCGTTTAGGTTCATTGTGGTTTAGGTCAACAGTAATTTCAATGGTGGGGTCGACTCCAAGATTGAAGCCACTTTGGTGGCGTTGCTGTCGAGGGATGACGCATGGACTCTTAGGCTAAGCTCTAATGCGCATGCGCGTCTGCCGCTCAGTATATCTCTCGATCGCAGCGATCCTAGCGGATAGCTTCAGCAACATTGAACCATCCCCACCAAGAGACTTGAGAGACCTGTTGAGTTTGACCCACTTTACGATACGTTTGGGATTTTTTAAGCCTCGAACTGCGATGGGAGAGTATGAAATTGGAACCTGTTGAGATTATTTTTGAATTTTAATTAACCAATCTTTTGTCTCTGAAACTATTTGTCCAGTACATGCTTTTTAGCCATAATACAGTAAACTATAACTCTATTAGTAAACAGTCAATAAGAACTATCGAATAAAATATATAATTTTGTTGAATGCTTGAGCAGAGTGTTGTTTTACAAAATAAATGTTTCTCAGTAATCAGAAGAAAGTTTTTGATATTCTTTCACTGATGGTGTTAACAAAACAGTTGAATATTATTAAAATTTATTATTACGTAGAATTTCTGAACAGGAACCCGAAGACTTTATGTTATTACATAATTAATACATATTTTATCAACGATACAATATTACTTCAATACTTTTTGAATAGAAAAACAATCATTATTAGGCATAGTAACAAACTCATCAGAATAAAGTTTTTCATATTTTCTTACCGGTGGTCTTAACATAACAGTTGAATATTGTTAAAGATTATTATTACGTAGAATTCCTGAACAGGAAACCGAGAACTCCATGTTATTACATAATTAATATGTATGTTACCCCTGTTTCAATGTTACTTTAATAGGTTTTGAATAAGAAAACAATCATTATTAGGCAAACTTATCTCTACCGAGTGTTGTCTTTAAATTTGCTATTCAGTTAATTGCTGAAAAGTCTTAATCTGGAAAGGAAATTCAGCATAATTTCGCTATGATCCTCCTACGAACCGTGATACTGTATAAGATTTCCATCTTGACTAGTATCTAAAACTTCTGAAACGTGTATGTTTGTGTTGTTTGAAGATTATAATATTAAGCCTAAGTCAGTCTGCTTAGAAACAGTGAGTGGGGTAAACGCGTACCCGGACGTTGAAAACAGTTGTAATTCGAGATTGAATTTTACATCAAGTGACGAGGTGAGTGTGATTAATATAATCAGATTAATTAATCGTTATTGTGAAATCTAGATACAATACAGTATAAAAGTAAATCACTGCCAATGTGATATACACTTCAAATCCAGGGTTGAGATGAGGTGATGGACCAGCGATTACAATTGCAAAAATTAGAGATGAGTGATCGCATTTTGAAAAAAAATTGTAGAGAAACTATGGAAAAAAAGCCCCATTGGTTTCACGATTTTCTTTTAATTCGTTTGTTTCTTTCCTCCAGAGATAAATCATATTCATGGCCCGTCAACCAACTACTGCTGAAATGGAGAGATTGAACTTTTTGATCCTACAAGTTCAATTTTACAATAAATATCTAAGCGAGAATTCATATTCCGAGAGTCTCGAGACGTCGATAAAACAGAACATACGGAATATTAAAATGAAGAGGAACAAGCTTCGCGGGGAATTGTTGACGTTAATGAGCACTTTAAACTATAAACCGTATTCTATTGTAAAAAATCTTTTTTAAGCAAATTTTGAATTTGTGAATTCACGGTTATATAATTATAAAATGGAAACATTTTTGTTGTTTTCTTCGTGATCTATTCTTCTACACGGTAAAAAGTCAGTACTAAGTCATGTACAACAATGTGATAATTACTGAAGTATCCAAAAACGAAAAGTGGATTTCAACTAGCATTCGACGATGTGGCAGGTATGGCAAGTTATTGCTATTCTTGAATTCTTATAGTTTTATAAAATTTCTTGTGGCTGTGGTATTTTATTTATAACTCTTTACATAATTTTATATTTCTTGAAGAGGTGTAAATAGGATATAGCACTAGCAATATAGCTAGTAATATATTGCTATAGGCATAGACACTAAAAGCTATAGAAATATCTAGTGTATATTAATAAGCTGAGGTGGGATAGGATATGCCCGCCACACCCGCCACACTCGCCATTCGGGGACTTCCGGTTGGAAGATCGAGTTGAACGATAGCTCGTTAGATGCGTCTCGTTGAGACGAATCTAATGAGCACATTCCCAAAGCTATAGCTCCAGATAGTAAAGTTTTACAACCCAAAATATACCGCAAATCGGTGGCGGGTACTTTTTTTTTCGAAAATTATACTTTGTTATCAGAATTAGCATACTCAGTGGGCAGGTCTGAATCCGTTGTTCTACAAAATCAACCTCTGAGATGATCGAGACACGAGGGGAGTTCTTAAGGAACTCCTGAATAGCGTATAATTGAAAAATAATCACACGCCTTTCGTGTTTGAGTTCGTTGGATTCGTCTTGACCTGAAGTTGTCTCTCTTGCCAAATGCATATGGATCGACATTTTCTTGAAACTTTCGAGGGAAAGATGAATTAAGGTTCAAGTCTGGGCTCGTAGCTCGATATCAAGCTCTTTCTTAAATCACAGAGTTGACTTTACGAGAAATTGAACTTTTAGTTTAATTGAGGTTTAGGTTAATAGTAATTTCAATGGTGGGGTCGACTCCAAGATTGAAGCTGTTTTGGTGGCGCTGCTGTCGAGGGACAACGCATAGACTCTTAGGCTAAGCTGTAATGCGCATGCGCGTCTGCCGCTCAGTACATCTCTCGATTACAGCGATCCTAGCGGAGAGCTTCGGCAAGAACGAACCGTCCCCACCAAAAGAGTTGAGAGACCTGTTGAATTTGACCCACTTTACGATACGTTTGCGAACTTTCAAACCTCGAACTGCGGTGATAGAGCATGACATTGGAACCTATTGAGATTATTTTTGAATTTGAATTGACTAATATTTGCCTCTGCAACTATTTGTCCACTGCGTGATTTTTAGCCATAATGCAGTAAAGTATAACTCTATTAGTAAAAATTCAATAAGAACTTTCGAATAAAATATATGATTTTGTTGAATGCTCAAACAGAGTGTTGTTTTACAAAATAAATGTTTCTCAGTAATCAGAAGAAAGTTTTTGATATTCTTTCACTGATGGTCTTAACAAAACAGTTGAATATTATTAAAATTTGTTATTACCTAGAACTTCTGAACAGGAACTCGAAGACTTTATGTTATTACACAATTAATATGTATTTTATCAACGATTCAATGGTACTTTGATACTTTTTGAATAGAAAAACAATCATTATTAGGCATAGTAACAATCTTAGCTCTCTCGAGTGTTGTCTTTAAATTTGGCCTTCAATGTGTGTGTGAAAAGCTTAAGTCTGGAAAGGAAAATTTGTATACTTTCGCTAAGATCCTTCTACGAAACGTGATACTGAATACAATTTCGATCTTAATTATGTAATGATATGCCTACTGAAATGTCTATGTTTGTATTGTTTGAATATTAAAATACTGAACCTAAGTCAGTCTACTGAGAAATAGTGAGTGGGTTAGACGCGTACTCTGACGTTGAAAAAAGTTGTAATTGGAGACTGAATCTTACATCAAGTGACGAGGTAAGTTTGATTAATATATTGAGATTAATTAATCGTTATTGTGGAACGTAAATGCAATACAGTATAAAAGTAAATCTCTGCCAATGTAATCTACACTTCGAATCCAGGGTTGAGATGAGGTGATGAACCAGCTATTACAGTCTTACAGTTGTAAAAATTAGAGATGAATGATCACATTTTTAAAAAAATTGTTAGGGAAACTAAAAAAAAAGCTCCATCGGGTCCACAATTTTCTTCTAATTCGTTTATTTCTTTCCTTCACAGACAAGACATATTCATGGCCCGTCAACCAACTACTGCCGAAATGGAGAGACTGAACTTTTTAATCCTACAAATTCAATTTTACAATAAATATCTTAGCGAGAACTCACATTCTGAGAGTCTCGAGACGTCGAAAATACAGAACATAGAGAATATTGAAACGAAGAGGAACGAGCTTCGCGCGGAATTGTCGACGTTAATGAGCACTTTAAACTATAAACCGTATTCGATTGTAAAAAATCTTTTTTGAGCAAATTTTGAATTTGTGATTTCACGGTTAAATAATTAAAAAATAGAAACGTTTTCGTTGTTTTCTTCGTGATCTATTCTTCTACACGGAAAAAAGTCAGTACTAATTCATGGTCAACAATGTGATAATTACTGAAGTATCAAAAATCGAAAAGTAGATTCCAACGAGCATTGGACGATGTGGCAGGTATGGCGTGCTATTCTATCCTAGAATTCTTATAGTTTTATAAAAATTCTTGTGGCTGTGGTATTTTATTTATAACTCTTTATATAAGTTTATATTTCTTAAAGAGGTGTAAATAGGATATAGCACTAGCTATGTAGCTAGTAATATATTGCTATAGGCATAGACACTAAAAGCTATAGAAATATCTAGTGTATATTAATAAGCTGAGGCGGGATAGGATATGCCCGCCACACCCGCCACACTCGCCATTCGGGGACTTCCGGTCGGAAGTTCGAGTCGAACGATAGCTCGTTGGATGCGTCTCGTCGAGACGAATCTAATGAGCACTATCCCGAAGATCTAGCTCCAGATAGTGAGATTTTACAACTGAAAATATACCGCAAATCGGTGGCGGGTACTTTTTTTTCGAAAATTATACTTTGTGGTCGGAATTAGCATACTCAGTGGGCAGGTCTGAATCCGCTGTTCTACAAAATAAATTTCTCTGATGATCGAGACACGAGGGGAGTCCTTAAGGAACTCCTGAGTAGCGTATAATTGAAAAATAATCACACGCCTTTCGTACTCGAGTTCGTTGGATTCGTCTTGACTAGAAGATGTCTCTCATGATAGTCTCAAGTGCACATGAGTCAAAGTTTTTGAATAACTTTCGGAGGAAAGAAAAATTGAGATTCATATTTGGGCTTGTAGACTGCCAGTGTCTTTGATCATTCAAAAATTCGTGATATCGATCTCTTCCTCAAGTTACTGGTTCACTCTCCAAAACTTCAATCTTGACGTTAATCATGACTAATCACTTCTATATACCCTACGATACGTATACTAACTTCCAGAACTTTGGACTTTACTTTTTTTTAGAAACGCACAACTCATTGCTATTGATTATTTCTAGCACAATTCACGAATATAATTAAGATCAGTTAATAATTCCCTTGAATTTTATTCCCCAATCATTTTTGTCTGCAAATATTTGCCTACTGTCTGATTGCGTTCGATCGTTTATAGTAGAGTGTAATTTCATTACGATAAAGTAAATAAAAACTTATATGATTGCACTGAATATATATTAGCATATTCAATGAAGTTGTTTAACCGGAGATTAGTCAAAAACATTGAATATTTTCTCAATAACGTTCCCCTTTATTGACTTTGTAGGTCGGTGATCTTTGATAATAAATGTAATTAATTGCTTGTATCTGCAGAATATTCAACGTTTGGGCTTTGGAATTTTTATTTTGATATGTAACTTTCTAACCTCAAGCTGCTTAATAAATGCAAATAGCGATCACCGCTTTAAAATCGGGATTAATTATCAGTGCAATTAAGATTTTTGAAGAGTGAAGACTCGTAGCGTGTCAAAGAAAAAGTCTCCCAATCAAATCAACGTTTTCCATTCAGCATCAAGGTGAGCTCGTACTCTTACATTTCCTTTCCACATTTCATCTTTAAGTTTGTTTTTTCCTTTGCAAAAAGATTGATCGAACGAAGTTGTATCTTCTATAAATATTCAAGCAAAGCTTTGTTTGTGCATTTTCTCGATCTAACGACCATTTAAAAATTCATGAGAAGTCTGATACATCAACACATGAAAGATGTTTCTTGCAGTACTCAAGTTTCTCAGACGCGTTTGCATACTGAATATTTAATAACGTTGCAAGTTAAAAAAAGTTAAGCCGGAGCTCATGTAAATCGTATTTTGAAAACCGAGTTTAGGTGATACTTAGGGTTAGACAAGTAAGAGGATTTCACGGTTATTGCCCTTTGGTTTAGCGTATAAAGCGTTGAATCTCTCAAGGCAGTCTGCATTCTGCATTCAGCAACGATGTAAGTTGGTAGTCTTACAATTTCAGTGTCTCACTCTCAATTTCGATTTCAATTTTATACTTTCGTTTTGTGCTATTGCCAAGTGTATTCGTTTGGATGATTATCCATCATTGAATATCCGTGATGCTTTTTAATGCTTAAGAGTCCCTTCAGTGTTATTTGAAGTCCCCGTTTCCTAATAAACTACGAAATCGCATTTTCAAGACCCAAATAGTGAAACTAAGGAAAAACATTGCCGATAAATTCGATTCACGATTCCTGTCCAATTTGTGTTTTTATTTATTTTCCAGTACAACAACCGCAAACATGGTTTATGAAGCTAGCGCTGCTGAATTGGAGAGGCTCAATTTTTTAATCCTGCAACTTAAATTTTACAATGAGCGTCTGGAGGAGCTCTCGAATCATGAAGATCTCACGCCTTGGGAAAAAGAAAAGATCGAGAGCATTCTGAAAAAGAAGAACGATTTAGGTGTGGAATTATCTACGTTAGTGTCAAAATTAAAGTACAATCCGTCTCCTTCCGTGAGAGCTCTTTATTGAACTAACTTGTATTTGAGGTTCGTCTGAATGACAATAAAGGAATATAAATTTATCAGTTGTTTTTTTTACTCTCTATTCTATTTATATTTCTTGCATCACTTTGTTACATTGTCAGTTACACAATCAATTTAAAATTGTCAGTCAATAGACAAATAGATAAATATAGCTTTGAATCAATATGAGTATCTGAGATGATTGTAAATGGATTCAGTCAAAATAGGCTTGATGACGTATTAAGTGATACTTTCTAGTCTAAATAAATTCGTAAGCGGAGGCTTCTAATTACGATTTTGAATGAAATATAAATTTTGACCAAAAGTCATCAGGATCGATTTATCAAAATATTTTTGGGTTCAACGCGAACAAACAATTTCAATGAGCATTGGCCCGTCCCGGAAATCCTATGAGAAGTGTTTTGATGACATATGTGGCAGGTATGGCAAGTTATTGCTATTCTTGAATTCTTATAGTTTTATAAAATTTCTTGTGGCTGTGGTATTTTATTTATAACTCTTTATATAATTTTATATTTCTTAAAGAGGTGTAAATAGGATATAGCACTAGCTATGTAGCTAGTAATATATTGCTATAGGCATAGACACTAAAAGATATAGAAATATCTAGTGTATATTAATAAGCTGAGGTGGGATAGGATATGCCCGCCACACCCGCCACACTCGCCATTCGGGGACTTCCGGTCGGAAGTTCGAGTCGAACGATAGCTCGTTGGATGCGTCTCGTCGAGACGAATCTAATGAGCACTATCCCGAAGATCTAGCTTCAGATAGTGAGATTTTACAACTGAAAATATACCGCAAATCGGTGGCGGGTACTTTGTTTTCGAAAATTATACATTGTGGTCGGAATTAGCATACTCAGTGGGCAGGTCTGAATCCGGTGTTCTACAAAATATATTTCTCTGATGATCGAGACACGAGGGGAGTCCTTAACGAACTCCTGAGTAGCGTATAATTGAAAAATAATCACACGCCTTTCGTACTTGAGTTCGTTGGATTCGTCTTGACTAGAAGATGTCTCTCATGATAGTCTCAAGTGCACATGAGTCAAAGTTTTCGAATAACTTTCGGAGGAAAGAAAAATTGAGATTCATATTTGGGCTTGTAGACTGTCAGTGTCTTTGATCATTCAAAAATTCGTGATATCGATCTCTTCCTCAAGTTAGTGAGTTGACTCTCCGAAACTTTAATCTTGACGTTAATCATGACCACTTCTATATACTTTAAGACACGTATACCAACTTTCAGAACTTGGACTACGATAAGGAGCCTGAACTACTATTTGATACAACCTTTTTTTATGAAATAGGTAATAATAGGTAATAATAAATAGGTAAGGTTGTTTGTCGTTCAGAGCAAAAAAAGTTTGTGAAAACGGAACTAGTCGGTATCTGGGAATTACTATTCGGATCATCAAGAGTTCGCGCTTGGAATGAAATCGAGATAGATTGGAAGTTCATAAAGAAAATATGGCTGATGCTGGCATTGTCCTGCACTTTTGGCTGTGTCTCTTCGTAGTGGATAAAATGTTTTAAAGCTTTGTATATAATACATAATTGTTCATATAGTTTTGTATATCTGGTAAATATGCTTAATTTTAAAGCGTTTCTGAATTGAAACAATTTTTATGTCCAACTAACAGTTCCACTCACTTCAAAATCCCACCTATCGTATAATATGTTACAGTTTGCATCGATGAAATTCGATGACAGTATAATTTCAATTCATATTCATTTTGCATATAGAGATGTCGTAAGGGTGGAGCATAGTGTCATAGTTAGTGAAATCGTATCATGCGTGAAATCATGGAATACATGAACCTCGTGTTTCTTTCGTGGTTTCTTTGGAGCCACCACACCCGCCATTTCTGCACTTCCGGTGGAAAATCGGACCTGTACATGAGTTCGTTGGATTCGTTTCGATGAGACAAATCCAATGAGCACTATCCCAAGGTTGAAATACCAGAAGGAAAGTTTCTACAACCTCGAACGTATCCCAAAAGTGTGGCAAGTACGTTTTTTTCAGAATTCACGGTTTTTCCTCACAATTAGCAATTCCGGTGCTAGATCTTTACCCATCGTACTCTTAAACCGAGTCCCGTGAGTATCGGGACATGAAAAGGGTTTTCAGACAACCTTTAAAGGTTGAATCCAAAAATAATCACAAGTCCCATATGTTTGTGTTTGTTGGATTCGACTTGACTGGAAGATGGCTCTTGTAACGTCTGCGAGTCGATTTGGATCAGAATTTTTTGTTTCAATAAAATAAAAGTAAAACTAAGATTCGTAGATGGCTGCGTAGCATTCTTTTAGATAAGAGGAAGTCTCTTAAGAGGGCCTCCTCCCGGTATTAAAAAATCGACTCTCTGACATAAATTTTTGGGCTTTGAAAATTAAATACTGTAAGTGAATGTCCAGTTGCATCAGATATAGAGCATAACGTTAAATTGATGAGGAAGAGGGAGAGAGAGAAAATTCGCCGTCTTTTAATCTGATTTAAACTTGTTAAATAATATGCCAGTATAGTAAACATTAATCCAATTAACAAAAATGTGAATACAAAATTGCGATTTTTTTCATTAATGCTGCACATAGCTTCGATATACAACATTTTTTCGCAAATTGTAAAAGTATGTTTGTTGCTTGCACGCTTACCTTTAAAAAACGAAAGGAATCAATTGCAGAGCGCATTAGAATATAACATCGTCTGATCTTGATGCATTCGTACTGCTATTGGATGCAGCACTATTCTCGAAATTAAGACATATGATTAAAACAAGAGCATGTATTTTATGAGATGGTTGCGTTATTTTCATTATTTGACTTATGACTTGAAAACTCAGCGAGGCAATCGAGCGTTGTTAACATGTTGTTTAAGAAGCCATCATATTATTCTACACTCTATTATCTCAGTAATCCGATAACCTACTTCACCTAATATTGTTTTTGAATAGTTAATTCAAAGACAACACTGGATGGAAATAACTTTGTTATTATGCATAATGATGAGTGTTCAGCCATAACTGAAATATTTGAACAACATCACATATCCAGAGAAATACTTTTGTTTTATGTAATAACATTAAGTTCTTGGTTCTCTGTCTATCTTGTAATATGTTTGTAATAACACGCTAATAATTGTTGGATATTACTTGGAAGTTTGGCTCCGATGCGCAATTAGGTAGCGCGAACTGGTTAATTGAAAACACAGGTATGATCATGAAGACAAGTCAGTCTTTATTCGGACGGCAGCGAGCTGGTACGCTTGCATTTTGTCAGCTTTATTGTCGGTTTTAAGTTGAAATTCAATTCAATTACAGTTCGAATTTAATTACCTGCAATGACTAGCCGCTAAGCTGAGCTAACCTAAGTTAAACTGAGGCATAGCAGACCCTTTCACTCGTTTCGTCGTTGGAGCTCTCGCTGGATCAAATCTCCAATTTCTATATTTATTCTTTCGCAAGAAATATACAAACATGAATCATTGCCCCGATCACGCTGCCATTAAGAGGATGCGTTTTCTAACCACAAAGCTCATGCTCTACAATACGTATTTGAAATACTATTCGGATGATAAAGCGTTGGATGCTGCGAAAAAAATGGAAGTTGACGGAGTTTTGAACAAGAAGAAACTGCTGGTTATGGAATTATACTTGTTAGTTATAAACTCGGAATACACTACGCTTTCTGCTGTGTCGCTTCTTCGTGAAGAAAATTGTCCTCTTGCATCCGTGCTCAAATACTAAGGAAAATAAAGGTGTGAAGATGTATAGTTTGTTTGTTATGAATTGATTGCCCTTAGATAGTGATAGATATTGATATTGATAGTGTAAAATTAAAAACTTAACCCACAGGAAAAGCTAAAGGGATAAAAATAACTTTTAACCTCTGTCTGAAAGGATCGATGATATTATTTGCGAATGTGCCCACCATCGAGCTCTCCTGAACAAGAAATTGTCCGATAAAATAAAAGGTACCACTTATGCCAAATGCTGCATGTTATATTTGCATCCGTAATTGTAATTTTAAATGAACAATAATGAAACATTTTATTGTCATAAGCATCTTAGCTCCACGAATGGTATTACTAACGTACTTATCACCACGTGTCACTAGTTTATAAGTTAACCTTGAGATACGTTTAGTCATTATAGCAGCTAAGTCGACGATAAAACTCTAATAAGTCACGTAAAGGCAAATGCATGTTCCGAATGATGTCGATCATCTTTGACTCACATACCTGCAAAGCGTCCATCATGGACGCTTCAACAATTGGAATTACCAATTGAATTTCAATTTTGAAGAAAATTAACAACTTATAATTAATTAATAAGTAATACTTAATAATTAATGATAATTGTTGACTAATAAATAACTAATAATTGTTAATTAATTCATAACTAATAACTTCCTCTTATCGAAAAAATGTCTCAAAACCAAATACTTGAGACTTTGGATTATTTTTGTTTTTTATTCTACTTATTGTTAGGGGTTATGAAAAAATCATTCTCCTGTGTTGATTTCAACGGGACTCCATTAGGGATTTTATAGGTTTGGTGCTGTTGGTCAAGCGAAGAGTATGGCGGGACATTTCTATCCTAGATTTTTATAGATTTATATAATTTCTTGTGGCTGTGGTATTTTATATAGAACTCTTTATATAAGTTTAAATATCTTAAAGAGGCATAAATAGGATATAGCACTAGCTATATAGCTAGAAATCTATTGCTGTAGGCATAGGCACGAAAAGCTATAGGAATATCTAGTGTATATTAATAAGCTGAGGTGGGATAGGATATACCCGCCACACCCGCCACACCTGCCATTTTAGCACTTCCGGTGGGAAATCGGACCTGTACATGAGCTCGTTGGATTCGTCTCGGTGAGATAAATCCAATGAGCACTATCCCAACGTTGAAATACTAGAAGGAAAGTTTCTACAACCTTGAACGTATCCCAAAAGTGTGGCAAGTACGTTTTTTTTTCAGAATTCACAGTTTTTCCTCACAATTAGCAATCTCGGTGCTAGATCTGTACCCATCGTACTCTTAAACCGAGTCCCGTGAGTATCGGGACATGAAAAGGGTTTTCAAACAACCTTAAAAGGTTGAATCGAAAAATCATCACAAGTCCCATATGTTTGTGTTTGTTGGATTCGACTTGACTGGAAGATGACTCTTGTAACGTCTGCGAGTCGATTTGGATCAGAATTTTTTGTTTCAATAAAATAAAAGTAAAACTAAGATTCGTAGATGGCTGCGTAGCATTCTTTTAGATAAGAGGAAGTCTCTTAAGAGGGCCTCCTCTCCCGTATTAAAAAATCGACTCTCTAACATAATTTTCTGGGCTTTGAAAATTAAATACTATAAGTGAATGTTCAGTTACATCAGATATAGAGCATAACGTTAAATTAAAGAGGAAGGAGGGGAGAGAGAGAAAATTCGCTGTCTTTAAATCTGATTTTAACTTGTTAAATAATACGCCAGTATAGTAAGCATTAATCTAATTAACGAAAATGTAAATACAAAATTGCGAATTTTTTCTTTAATGCTACACATAGCTTCGATATACGATATTTTTTTGCTAATTATGAAAGTATATTTGTTGCTTGCAGATTTACCTTTAAAAAACGAAAGGAAACAATTGCAGAGCGCATTAGAATTTAACATCGGCTGATCATGATGCATTCGTACCGTTATTGGATGCAGCACTATTATTAAAATTAAGAAAAATGATTGAAAGAAGAATCAGACAAGTGCAATTCATTATCCAATATGAAGAGTCGGGATTTTAAAAAGAGCGTAAACAAGAGCATGTATTTTATGAGACGCTTGCACTATTCTCATTACTTGACTCATGACTTGAAAACTCAGCGAGGCAATCGAGCGTTGTTAATATATTGTTTAAGAAGTCATCATATTGTTCTATGGAAGATTCTATTATCTCAGTAATCGGAGAATTACCTACTTCACCGAATATTGTTTTTGAATAGAAAATTCAGAGACAACACTCGATGGAAATAACTTTGTTATTATGCATAATGATGAATGTTCTTACATTCCTAAAATATTGAAAGAACATCACATACTCGGCAAAATACTTTTATGTTATGTAGTTATAACAAAAAGTTCTTCATCTCACCACAAAGCTCATGCTCTGTAATATGTATTCGGAATACTATTCGGATGATAAAGCGTTAGATGCTTAAAAAAAAATAGAATTTGACGGAGTTTTAAACAAAAAGGAACTGCTGATTATGGAATTATACGTTTCAGTTATGAACTCGGAATACGCTATGCTTACTGCTTTATTGCTTCTTCGTGATGACAATTGTCTTCTTGCATCCACGTTCATACACAGGGTTGCAAAATTTTTAATGAAAAAGTAATGCATTAACCATTACTTTTTTAATGGCTAATGAAAATTTAATTGTTAATGAAAGTAATTTCCATTAACCATTAAAATTTAATGGTTAATGGAAATATTTTCCATTAAATTTTAATGAAAATTATTTTCATTAACCATTGAATTTTAATGGTTAATGGAAAATATTTCCATTAACCATTAAATTTCAATGGTCAATGGAAAATATTTCCATTAACCATTAAATTTTTATTCATTTTTTTATATTTTTTTTAATTTTTTTTTTTTAGTAAGTTTTCATTTATTTCTTTATTTCTTTGCTTATTTATTTATTTATTTATTTATTTTGGCACTACGAAGAACAAAAGAAAATAAATAAATAAATGAATAAAAATTTAATGGTTAATGGAAATATTTTCCATTAACCATTGAAATTTAATGGTTAATGAAAATGCAAATGCATTACAAAAAGTAATGCATTACTTGCAACCCTGTTCATACATAAGGAAAGCAAAGTTACAAAGGTGAATGGTTTGTTTATTATGAACTTCTCCTCCTTGAATATTATTCGCGAGTAGGGTAAAAGCCGGATAGTTGCCCCGGGGGGATAGTTGCCCCAGTTTTTAATACACTATGTTAGAGATGTCCCTAGCGTTAGCGCTTTTCTGTAATTATTAATATGCCCTCGCAGGCCTCAGTGCCCAAAAGACAGGCAGGGCCCACAAGTTTCGTCTGTGTGAGCGAAAATCTTCCGCGGTGAGACCTCGACGAGCGTTGCACTAATATTGGTGACTAATTTTTATTGAATAAATAATGTTATGGTTGAGGATTCAGTCGACTATTTGTTTCCTCGCATGCATTAGAGTTTCAACAACACGGTCTGATACGGTATATTGTTAAATAGCTTTTATTTATTTTTTTTTAATAAAAAGGGCAAGTATCCGTATCGAAAAAAATAGTCACCCCAAAATTCATTTTCGGTTAGTTGACCTAACGGCAATATGACAAAAACCCAGACGTAATCCTTGCTAGACCGAAGTTAGTTTAGCATTAGCTTTTAAAGAACTAGACAAGAAAGAAAAACTGTTAATTAAAGGTATTTAAAAAAATAATGCAATCATTAATTATAAAATAATAAAATTGATAATAAAATATCTAAATAAAAAAATAAAATTTAAAAAATGTAATGAAATAAAATAATCTGTAATTTAATATTAATTATAAACTCCTTCGAAGTATTTTCGACGTGAGGCGACTATCCGCCACGTTGGGCAACTATCCCTCTTTGAAGAGGTCAAATGAAATGGGATTTAATCAAAAACAATATTTATTGGGTTTACAAAATTAGTGCACAATGAAAGATTAAAGACCAATGTTTTAATATACACGAAGCATATTGTCAGTAGATACTTAGTTTTTAAGTAATAGAGCTTTTTCCTTAAGTGTGGCAACTATCCGGCTTTTACCCTATGCCTATCACCGAGATCTTGTGAACAAGAAATTGTCCTGTAAAATAAAAGGTACCACTTGTGCCAAATGTTGGATGTTATATTTGTATTCGATAATCGTATTTTTAAATAGACATTAGTGAAACATTTCATTCTCTTAAGTAGTGTATACGAAGCATCTTAGCTCCAGAAATGGTATTATATACTAGCACACTGAGAAAAAAAAATGTTTGAATCAACTAAATCTGTTATTCAATTCGTCCAAACGAATATTTAGTTGGTACAATTCAATATTTTTTTGCCTGAATAATATTGTATTGTACCAACTAAATATTCGTTTGGACGTATTGAATAACAGATTTAGTTGATTCAAACATTTTTTTTCTCAGTGCATACTTATCACCACGCGTCACTAGTTGATAACTCAACCTTGAGATACGTGTAGCCATTATAGCAGAATAGTGATAATCAGCAAATGGAGCAATGACTGCGTGCCTAAGTCAACGAACGAAGTCACGTACCGGCAAATGCATGTTCCGAATGATTTCGATCATCTTCATCAAAGCTGAATTTCTTCCTGTGAAAGCCATTTTTTGAAAATTTGATGAACCTTTTTTTGGACGGAGTTATGCAACTTCTAGTGCGGCCAGAAATATCGACTGGTGGATCCAAACTTTTGAGCGGGGGTGTATATTTATCCTTTTATACGCGATATCCTTCTTCTTCCTCCGTCTGCTACTTTGAGAACTCGACTTAGAGCGCGATCCCGATCCTTGACTCGTCATTAATCACTCTTCTTAGGTATACACATTCTCAATTTTCTCTCTCTCTCTTTCTCCCTGTCTCCGTCTTTCTCACTATTTTTCTCTCTCTCTTAACTATTGTGCCTGGGGTGGTATCAATGAGTGACCGAGTGACTTGTGGACAGAAAAGGCCAAGAGGAGAAGGGAACCCAGAAAGGATTACAATGTTTGGTTTAAATTTCGATCGTAATTGGCGACATTTTCAGGGGATTAAAGGGAAAATTGTGCCGATACTTTCCAGCTACTATTTATTAGTAGGATGTGAATTACTATTTATTATCTCTTACTATTATTGCGTGTGCGTTTTAATATGATTTTGAAAAATCATGCATGAAAAATGGTAACTCTGAGGGCGTTGAATTCAAGTTGAATTCTCATTTTTGTCTCTCCTTTATTTTCTCTTCCTGACAGGATGACATTTAATTTCGTATGAAATTACTTCACTGACAATGAGGCAATAACCTTCATGATTATTTATTTAAACAAATAACAAATGTTAATCCAAAACTTTAGTATCTTACAATATAATCTAATTTGCCTTAACCCTTCGTCTGTAACCCTGGGTCATTTTTGTCCTACCCAAAATTGTTTCTGCCGATTACTTTCGAACGAACGAGCGATGGGGAAATAACACCGTTCATAAGAAAAAAAAGGTTTTTCGATAATAAAATGCGTTCATATCTGTACATGATTTATTGCCCAATTTACCCACCGAACTTAAGCATTTAATATTACACGAATAAAATCTAATATTTTTTTCCTCATAGGTGCACCATTCAGCTTTAATTTGCCGTAAAGTACATTAAAATATCTTAATTGTTAGAAAAATTATGATTTTTTAAGCAAACTACTGATTCTTTACGGAGTTGCTCAATTTTTTAATAAAAAATATATGTATAAATAAACTTTTCACAGATTTCATGGTTCGTATGGCGAGTTGAAGGTTTCGAACAGTAGCTCAAATTTTATTAAATTTTTCCGACTTTATTAACCCTGCAAAAAAACGGTCCGACGCGAATGACCCAGGTTTACAGACGGTGGGTGCAAAAAAAAAACGTTTACAGACGATGAGTTAAAAATGCAACGTTTGAACTTTCATTCTGTATTATGTTACTTTTTATTTCCTTTCTCTCGACTGTTTCCTCATCCTCTTTTTCTCAGTAGCGACGCGATATGAGATACCAGCGAGATCCGTAAATTTCCATGGTCCGAAAGAGGGACCGCGGAGATGGGCGCCAAGATCTCGCGCCGCGACATTTACGCTAACGACCGGTGAATTTCGAACATTTCTCACAGCAGGATACACATTCATATAGTATTATAATATTTATGGAATCGCGGCGAGACTCGCTCCCTCCACTAAACTTTACGAGATCCCTTTGTGCACATGCCAACATACACATAAATATACTTATGGCTACACACGGGTCAATATAGGCCACGCTAATTCACCATCTAACCATGAATTCGATCAAGGTAATTCAAATCGAATTTATGGTTTTTTTTTGTATTCTTAAAGTTTAACACTTTTTTTTTTGAGGTGACTTGGTTTTCACCACTATACCACTCGCTTATTTTTCAATATTTTTAAACAAAAATTTAACAGAATATTCTTAGAATTATGCTTAATAATGTACTCTGAAAAAAAATCACAAAAATATGCTTTTTTTTTGTATCTCAGACCCTTTTTCCCCTTTAAGGTAGTAGTCCACTGTGACAACCGAAATTTCGACGTTTTTTCATTAATTTTGTTAAATAACAAAATTAAATGTGATCGTTTTGAAATTTTTACATGTTATTTGTACCTTACATGTTTTTTGTACTCTCCATTGGAGAGTTGTTTACTTAATTTTACATGAATTTGTTTATGATTTTGTACGTCAAAGTGTCGTCCTCGAAAAATTAGTGGCTATTGTTTCGGGGAAGCATACAGCCTTCCATAGTCATCTGAAATCGAAAATCCAAAGAGATTATTGTTTTGTAGGCTAAATTCTAGGTCTATAATCTATAATATGCGTATTTTAAGAGAAAAAAACGAAATGGCGGACTCGCGAACAAAAAGGTCTTCGAAATCGATTTTTTTTTGATAAATTGTTTAAAAAAATTCATTTATTATTAAAAAATTGAATGTTTTAAAGATCATAGACTTAGCTATGTGTATGTAAAATAAAGGGTAAAATTTTTAAGCAAATCGGTTGAATCGTTTTTACTCAGTTCTTCCCCGAAGTTTCGAAAACGTAGTTTCAAGAAAAACGCGTTTAAAGTTTTGACAACAGATTTTGTATAAAAAAATTATACTTACATTAATCAGCTATGTCTGATGCATAGAGAGATCCATCTGTTTCCTGAAACTTATCTCAAAGTTCTCTTAATTCCTTCGAGAGGTTTACAGTTTCTGGTAATTGCCAAACGGCCGTAATTAGTCATTTTTAACAATAACTTATTAGTTAATTGCTCTCTTCTTTTGGCTATAACTTTAAAAAAAAATTTAATTTCGGTCTGAAACTTTTACAGTATATTCTTAAGATGTTTAGCTTGCGAAAAATGTAAAAAAAATCGATTTTTTGAATCCGTCACAATGAGCTACTATCTTAAGTGGGGAAACAATCCGGCTTTTACCCTATCCCATTTCCTTGGAGGTAAACGCAATGTCTCTAGAAAAAACTCCCATGAAAATAAATTATACGTGACTAGTACGTATTTCTACTATATCCAAGATGCGATAGGAATATATTTTCACCTATATCTAATTTTGCACATGGGAAACGAGGTCCGAATTTTTCCTTATACTCTTTGGCATTCTAAGACTCAAATTTATCGGAGGGCTGAATAAACAAAATTCTGGACATGAATTTACCTTTCTGGACCATCTTTACCAACCCTCTTTTACCAACATATCCGTGTATAATTACCTGTATTCTTGTCGTGAACGTTTTAAACGCTTCGAGAAATTAACTCCGCGCTGCTCGAATAGGTGCGAGTTTAGTTCATGTGTATATATATATGTACAATTTTTTTATTCACAGAGTATAAGGTGGAGGGATGAGAGAATATGCGGTAAAAAGCGAAGGAAGAGAAGAAGGTATAAAGCTCGGTTTAAAAGTTAGCGGCGCGGGCCGTTGGTGATCAGCGGGGCGTAAAGCGCGCATCGCGCGTTTCTCGGCGACATTCGAATCGTAAATAACTCAAGATTGCGTTATCTCGGGCGACCGGGCCGAATATTCTACGATCAAAGGTAGCTCTTAGCCTCAAAGTCGCGGTACAAGCTCACCGCTTTTCTTTCCACATTTTCTCATGTTCTTCATGCACGCGAGACTAAATACTCTGCAAGATGCAATTGCAGCTACGCCATTTTGCGTTTGAAGCATTTTATTGCGGTTTAGCTGGGTCTCCTTCGCTTTATTTCGCACTTTAATCCAATAAACTGATTCATTAGGAATCTTGGAACTCATCGAGCATCAAGATAATGGATAGATAGATAATTATATGAATAATTATAATAAGTAAATAAATAAATGACGACATGAATAATGATAATGAATGGATAATGGATAAATTGACCAACCGATAAATTAAGGTGGTGTTCTGGTCTAGAGACATACATTTTCAGCGTTTTTTTGAGTTCGAGAAAAAATATTTTTACCATTCTTTTTTTAACAACATATTTTTTAATATTTCGACAATATACAAAAAAAAATCAAGGGGAAAAAATGAAAATTCAATAAGTTATAGGGGAGCGTGGGGCTAGTTGTAACAGTTTTTGGAAAAAGGCCTGTAACACCTAAAATATGTATGCTTTTAAGATTGTGAGTAAGAGGGTTTGTAAAGTATATATCTGAGCATTAATTCCAATTGAAAAATAATTTTTAATCTTTACCCATCTTTTACATCAGATGTTTTTTGACAAAATGGGAGCTGTTGCAACTTACCCCATGTCTGGGGCTAGTTGTAACAGACTCGGGGCAAGTTGAAACAATGAAAAGACTGGCAATATTTACAAGAAAGAACACGTTTTTATTGGTTCACAGTCTTGTATTATTCATCGTGGTCCATTCTTGTGATGATTATAATCTTTGGTAGTCTCATGCTAAAAAAAATACAATACAATGACTTAGCATATTTTTCTGGGCAATATTAGAGTAAAGATGAGTAAAAGAATGCACAAAAAGCCGCAAATTATTTTGTAATACTATGTAATCACTATACTACAAGTTGTAATAATATTATTTATACAAATACATGTAAGAAGCAGAACAAAATACACGCGCATGGGGCAAGTTCTGACATGTTACAACTTGCCCCATGGGCTCATTATGTCTACTCAATGAAATATCTCAAAAACTACAAACTTTACAATAATTTTATTAAAAAAAGCAAATGAAAGCCAGTTAAATTTACGATGTAAACAGGAAAAAACAATAAACAATAGATTTAATTTTAATAGTCCAAATCAAAATTTTCGTAAGTATTTTTTTTACGAAACCTGGCCGAAATAGAGCTCGTGTGCATATTCTCTTATTTTGATGTTTCGCGGGGTATTAGCGGTGTTTACGTTATGCTGCGAGTTATAAGAAGCACATTCAGCAAAAAAATTGAATCAAAATGTTTTTAATTCCCAGTCACAATTGAGTGTTACAACTTACCCCTGTTGCAACTAGCCCCACGCTCCCCTAAGGTGGTAAAGTTGGGGGTAAAAAAAGATAAATTCTTCGTTTGTATTTTCGAAGGATGAAACAATGTTGTAATAAATCCAATGTAAATAAATGTTGTAAAAAAATCTTAAAAATTGTTTTTTTTTGCCTTCCAAAGTAGACTAGTACCTGAAGCTCTCGAAGATTCTCTACGATTCGATTAATTGTAATTGTTCAAAAAATAATAATTGAGTGTTACAACTTACCCCTGTTGCAACTAGCCCCACGCTCCCCTAAGGTGGTAAAGTTAGGGGTAAAAAAAGATAAATTCTTCGTTTGTATTTTCGAAGGATGAAACAATGTTGTAATAAATCCAATGTAAATAAATGTTGTAAAAAAATCTTAAAAATTGTTTTTTTTTGGCCTTCCAAAGTGGACTAGTACCTGAAGCTCTCGGAGATTCTCTACGATTCGATTAATTGTAATTGTTCAAAAAATAATAATTGCAATTTTTTATGAAAATTTGCTCCAACTCTCAAAGTGTTGTTCAACTTTTACCATTTTTTTTGGCTTTCCTTTTCCTCTGTCTGACACGTATTTTGTGATAAAACAATTAACTTTACAGGTCGAGAAGGTAAAATGGAAATTGACTTTATCGACCGTGGATTTTCTTCAAACTCTTGCAGTAGCTCCATGTTTTTTTCTTCTTTTTCTTTTTCTTTTTTTTTTTAGTTGGCCACCGACGGAAAGTGATCGTGACTCGAACGTTTTTTCCAAGCTTCCAATTTCATTTTATTTCTTCAGCCTCTCGCTCTCTTGGATCTTGCTTCTTCCGATCGTGATATGCCCACACACAATCACGTACAATCACATCGTTTCTTGAACTGTAGGCGCTCGTCATCTCAATCGTCTTTCTCAGGGGCGTGATTTTCTATCGCGGCCGCGATATGACCCGCGATATCTGTGCTGTCCCGTTGGTGAAGATCGCACACGAGACCCCCTGCGGACGTCACGCGATTGTATCTCTACACGTTTAACGATATCGATGCGAGGAAGAAAGAGAGAGAGAGAGAGAGAGAGAGAGAGAGAGAAAGGAGAGAGCATGATAGAGAGGAAATATCGACAAGACGATCGCGACAGTGAGAATCTAGCGCGCGGTGACTCGACTCACCATTGTTTCATTTCGATCTTCCTCTCTTCCTCCTCTCCCTTTCTTTTTTCGATCCGATATCGATCCCTCGTGTTTTTCGCTCCTGTGATTCGAAGATTGACGTTTTCGTTATCGAGAGATAACTTCTTTATTTTCAGGACTGTGTGATCAACATACTTTTCCCTACCTTCGTTTATAGAGTCACTATTCTCTTGGTCAGTAGAAAAAAAGGTGCAGAATTTCATCACTCGACTCGTCGCAAACTTTTATTGAAGGTTTATCAACATTTTTTATAATTTTAATAATTTTAATACTTCAATTTTATTAATTTTAATAATTTCAACAATTTTAATAATTTCAATAAATTTAATGATCATAATAATTGAAATAAACGGTCTTTTTTATTCTTGTTCAGTAAGATTAAAGAGCAAAGAAAGTTCTTTAATTTTGTATTAAAATTCTATGCACTTTTTCGAACTCTCTTGAGTATCTTAAAATTTCGTGGATTTTTTTCTCTGAGAATTTGCCAATTACTCTTCAGGAGATTAAATCGACAATCAATTTCGAAATTTTTTGTAGAGATTTATAGAATTTTTTGATAATTCCCCGGAATTCAGTGAAACCGTATGACAGTTATTCAATTTTATAAATATTCGTGAAGAATTCTTGTAATTTATTGAAATTTATTAGATTTATTACGAATTAGCAAATTTCGTTGAAAATTCTAGAGCTGTTTTGAAAATTTTCGAATGTTCTTTCAATTTTTTTTTTTTAATATTAAAGTTTTTTGTGACTTATTGAATCAGAAATAATTTTATAAATTTTGCTTTTTTTTTTAAGATCATTGATTTTCTTTATAACAATCACTGTAAAAAATTCATTTTGAATTCTGTAATTCCAATAATCGATTTTTTAATTAAATTTATCGTAAAGATTCGAATCCGAGATCGAGTAACCTCGAAAATTTTTTTATTTCGTCTTAAAATTCCGTGAATTTCTTTGAACGTTCTTGAGTATCTTAAAATTTCTTAAATTTTTTTTGAGAATTTGCTGACGACTCGTCAGGAAATTAAATCGAAAATCATTTTCAACATTTTTTCTAGAGGCTTCTTGAATTTTTTGATAATTTCCTGGAAATCAGTGAAACCGATAGACAGTCATTTAAATTTCTAGATATTCGTCAAGAATTCTTATAATTTATCGAAATTTATTAGATTTATTACGAATTAGCAAAATTCGTTGAAAATTCTAGAGCTGTTTTGAAAATTTTCGAATATTCTTTAAATTTTTTTTTAATATATTGAAGTTTTTTTGTAAATTATTGAATCAGAAAAAATCTTTTCAATTTTGCTTGTTTATTTGAAATTAATTAATTTTGTCTATAAAAATCACTTTGAAAAAACCATTTTGGATTCTGTAATTTCAATAATCGATTTTATTAAATTGATCGTAAAGATTCACATCCAAGATCAAGTAATTACTTTGATAATTTTTATTTTGTACCACACATTAATGCAAAATATTTCATATTGTTTATGAAACTATTTTAAAAAATCGGATATATCGACGCCAGCAGTCCGGCGCTTGTTCAGCTCCATTTTTTTTTAATCGGTCCTCTCGTATCTTGGCGACGCGTAATCTCGGCAGATTGTTTTGTATTAACCAGAAACACAGAAAGAGAGAGAGAGAGAGGGGGGGGAGGAGAGAGAGGGGGGGAGGGAGAGAGAGAGAGAGAGAGAGAGAGAGAGAGAGAGAGAGAGAGGGAGAGAGAGAGAGAGGGAGAGAGAGAGAGAGAGAGAGAGAGAGAGAGAGAGAGAGAGAGAGAGAAGTCGTGTGTACTATGTTGCCAACTCTGGCAATTAATAAAGTCGACAGTGACAAGTGTGATAAACGGTCTCGACACGGGTCGAAAGTTCATCCGGGAAAAATACATCGAATATAAAAAAAAATGGCTCCAACGATCTGAGCAAATTCATAGTAGTAAAAAATGATAATTATAATTATCGTTGTGCGAATTATGGTAATTTTTTTTATTCGCTAATTTTATTGCTTCTCTTAATTATGTTGAAGACAAAACACAGTTTATCCAATGAAAAATAGCAGCTACAAAAAAAAATAATTTAAACAATAGGCCTCGCAACTATCAAAATTACAATCAGAGCGATTTCCGATAGATAATTTATCATAAATCAAGCTTATTTAATTTTTAGGAATATTCGATTTAAATTTGTAATTTTGAAACTCAACAAACAATAATTTAATAATTTTAAGGAACGATAATTTATCATTCCACAAAAAAATCTTCGCAGAATGACGAAAATTGAACGTCGAACGATTGATCGCTTCTTTTTCACCGGAAGTGATCTCGATGGTAAGCGATTTGCGGAAGATCTCGACGAGGTATCGAAGATAAGGATAGAAGAAAAAAATACAAGTATGCAGAGATTGGATGATGAAGACCGGTTTGATTTTTTTTTTGTTCTTTACGTCATGCCATTTAATAATTACAATTTAAATTATATATAATTATTATGATCTTACACGTGTACGGTGCTCTAAGGTTTACGTATTTTCGTAAGTAAGTAAGGTAGAGATTCCATTTTTTTTTCTTCTTCTTCTTTCTCGTTATTATTATTTCTTTCCTCGTTTCGTTAGACTATTACGTTATATTACATGGAATGAAGTAACATTTTCAGAAGAAACGCGCTACGCGAACGTAATACTTGGGCTTAATTTAAGGGGCTCGTGTTTTAATTTTTCATTTTTTTTTTTCGTTTTTCCTTCTTCCCCAACAATTCGATCGGCGACTCTTCGATCCGAGAGCAGCGGTGATTTTTCGTATATTTTCATTTTTTTCAAAATTTATCTTTTAAATCGTTGATCTTTTATCAATCCATTATTTTCTTCACGACAATTTTTTTTTAAACTCGTCCTCGAGACAACGAGGAAAATGTCCAAATGAGTAGATTAAAGAAAAAAAAATCAACAAAACAAATATAATAATGCATAATAATATCAATGCATTTTGCATCGTAATATCGTGAAGATTTTTTATTTTGCAACGAAGGTCGAAAAATTGGGAAACGACGTACACTGCGACCTCGATAATCGGTACCTCGATCGTTGCAATTGCAGCGGAGTGGGGGAAGCGCCAAGCCAATCGCGTCGGGCCGCCGTCAGCCATCAACGGCGCAGAAACGGTTCTGTGCAATGTGCGCAACCCCACTTCTTGCAAGAGCCGATCCCGACGGATTCCGATTATCGAGGTCGCAGTGTATCGCGATTTTCTTTGTTCTGCGATCGATCCGCAAATATTCTTTCTTTACCATTTATTTTTTCTGTTTCTTTATTTTATATTTTTTTTTAAGGTACGGGAACGTGTTATCTCGCGACACGTGGCGCGTGAACAACAAAATATAAAGAGAAATAAAGAAAATAAAAAAGAGAAAGAGAGAGAGAAAGAGGGAGAGAAAGATAAAAACTCATATATAACGAAACAAATAAAATACAATATTAACACTGGACCGAGTCATCGGCAAAAGACTCACTCGCGATATAATTAATAATAGAGACAATGTAATAATTATAATTTTCAATAATCATATAATATCAATAATTATAATGACAATAATAATAATAGTCGTCGTTATTTCGTTTTATTTAAATACATTGGGGCCAGGTTTCGAGGAATCGAATTTTTCAAACGTAAAATGTAAGATTGGCTGATTATTTCCTTTTCTCGAATCCTGACTCCACGAGAACATGATCGCGTTATCGTGCTCTAAATTACATATATATATATATATATATATTTATTTATATCTATATATATAATTTTTTTTTGTTCATACTCAAATAATTAATTATTTACAATTGAAATATCGCGCCTTATTCAACGGCCACACTTAAAACTGCTATTCGTATACTTGTTAGATTCCCTGTATATTTCCGAATTTGCTTCCTCGTAACGCACGATCTCGTTTTACAAATTTATCGACAATTCGAAGAGAAAAAGAAAAGAAACGTACAGAGATGGTTTTTTCCCTTTTAATTTCTCGTATCACATGATATTACATCGAAATTAACGCGCTCGGGCGCACGCGGAAGCGCTGAGCTGCGGTTTTTATTCGCCGGTGATAATACGCCGGAATATATGCGTATATTAATATATCTATATGTATATTAGGGTGGGTCAAATGAAATGACTAATTTTTTCTTTCCTCGATATAATGAAAAATGTATTGTTTGGCATCTCAAAAAAACCCGCTGCCAGTATCAGCCCTTCATATTTAAATTGAGAGGTCTCTCATCGCAAATTTTTATTTCCCATTTAAATAACATCGGATTTTTTTTTTAACTTTGTAATTTTATTAGACTTTAACCGTTAAGGTTAGGAGAGTTTTTTTAGCACATTTTTGTAGAACATTTGATGCTCTACAAAAAAGCTCTCTTGTGTTTAATCGATAAAACTAAGCGTTCAAAAAATAATCGGTGATTATCAGTGATTATTATCACCGATTATTTTTGGAACGGTTAGTTTTATCGATTAGACACAAGAGAGCTTTTTTGTAGAGAATCAAACGTTCTACAAAAATGTGGTAAAAAAACTCTCCTAACCTCACCGGTTGAAGTCTAATAAAATTCCAAAGTTAAAAAAACATTTTCTATGTTATTTACATGGGAAATAAAAATTTGCGATGAGGGACCTCTTAATTTAAATATGAAGGGCTGATACTTGCAAAGGGTTTTTTTGAGAGGCCAAACAATACATTTTTCATTACATCGGGGGAAAAAAAATTACTCATTTTATTTGACCCACCCTAATGTATATGTGTATACGCACCTGCTCTCTCTCTCTCTCTGTCTCTCTCTCTCTCTCTTTCGAATCCTTTCCCTCTCTCTTTCGTTCCCAATATATCCTTCTGCTCCGCCCTTCAATTTTAATCGACCAATTTGTTCGCGAATTAATCGACCAATTAATGAAGACCATATTGCACTCGGCTCATCCTCGTAATGAGCGGCACGTGCTCGGTAACGTCTTTTATTATTATTATTATTTTTTTTTAAACTTACTTTTGGACTCCTTGCCGTTTTGTATATGAGGATAATAATAATGTTGTTCTTTGTTCAGTTTCTGTGAGCCAAGAAATTAACGACGAATTTGGGGCGAATTTCACGATCGATTTGTAAAATTGAGCCGGTTTTTCTCAGATCGAATAAAATAATCGATCCATTATCGAGATGTGAAGGATAAGAGAGAAAGAGTTGAATTTTGAGACTTCTGATATTTTTTGTAGCAGCAAAATGGACGAGACAATTATTGTATCGGGGAAAAAGATTTTTGTTCCGAGAATGAAATTTATTATGAATTTTGCCATGGCGAATTTTTTGATTCATTTTTCATTCACAAATTTTCATTTTCTAATTTCCATTTTCATTTTTCTAATTTACAATTTTTTTTTCATAATTTGAAGGATATTTCAAAATTTTTTTAAATTTCAACCCCTTAATCATTTGTTTGAAAATTAAATTTCAATCATCCTGACTGTTTATTGCATTCAAGTAAAAAATTTTAGCTTGATAGTTGCAGAATTGAGCAAATTAGAGACTTTTTAAGCATATCTTTGAACATTTTGATGTTGATGCATTAAACCAAAAACAATTTTTCCAAAGTTGAATACCAACTCGATTTGTCACGTCGTGCATTAATTAATTAAATTAATTGAATTAAATGAATTAATTTAAATTAATTTAATTTAATTTAATTTAATTTAATTGATTTCATTTCATTTAATTGAATACTTGTCTCGCGACGCTACCGCATCTCTTGATTGATTTGTACAGAAATTTGTGGCTTTGCAAATAAGTAAATAATTTAGAAAAAAACAATTTTCTATGTAGAATAAGATTCAATTACTAGAATTTATTTGATTGAAAATATCAACTATTTTTTTAATTTCTCAAATTGAACAAGGACAAATTTTACAATTAAAATAAATTTTGCAGTCAAAATAAAATGAACCAAAAGAAATTTTTCCAAAGTTAAATACCAACTCGATTTGTCACGTTGAGCATTAATTCATTCAATTCATTTAATTTAATTAATTTAATTTAATTAATAAGTACTTAAATTTTTGACGTTGCAAATAAGCAAATAATTTTTAAAAAACCAATTTTCTATGTAGAATAATATTCCAATTTCCAAGATCTTTTTAATCGCAAATATTTTTTCAATTTCTCAGATTGAACAAGGACAATTTTTGCAGTTAAAATAATTTTCTTCACCCAATTACAATCCCAAAGTTCTGGAATTTTCGAGGTTCACAGAAACGTCATCTAATTTTTTTTAAATCCTCATCTTTGAGAGAGGCTATTTCCTCCTTTTTCTTCAGTGGTTTTAGACAATGTTTGTCCGAGCTCGTGCAATATAATAAAAAAAACACATTTTATTTACAAGAATGAACACAGCTGGTCAACTGGGGCGTTCTGAATAAGAAATTGATGGTTGTAAAATTATCCCTATGCCCTTTTCCTTGCCCGAAGGTTAATTATACCTTCCACGAATGGAACTAATTTAGCTATTGATTGCTTTTTAAATATAAATATGCTTTTTATTAACGTGAGTCACAATAAATTGTCTCCAACTTCTTCACGTTTTTCCATTTTGGCCAAGAATACTTTGAGCATTAGCAGGCGTTTTTTTGCAACACTAAAATAATTAACAAACAGTCGGAACCTTTTTATAAAATATGTAGATAAAAACTACGTTTTCACTGTACATTTTTTTTTGCTTCACGATTGTTTTTTCGACCTTTTTTCGATTTTCCCTTCACACTGTCTTCGTATCCAAAATTCTTGACAATCGTCAAACAATCTTTTTTGTTTCAATTTTGCCGCAATAGTGCAATAAAAATTAATCGCCCTCAGAATTAAGATTTGACAGATAATTTTAAAAAAAGTCTCAGTGGTTAAATTATGGTTTTTCAAACCATTTTTCATATTTTTATAAAATTAATTTGCGAACATAGAAATCACTTCGAGGGAAAAATTGATATAATTGCTCGCACGAATTAAAAAAAAAATATATATACAGCATCGTCCGAAAGTATGGAAATAATTTTTGAAATTTCGATTAAACCAAAATGTTTCATGACTTGGTATAAAAACAAGATAAACGAATAATTTTCTATAATTAATAATGAATAATCATTCTATGATTACTTTTTTTTTAACGATTCTTCGCTGTTCATTTTCGCACAGTTATCAAAGTTTTTGAAAATTCCAAAAGCCGTTTCGAAATTTTAGACGATACTTCACAATAATCGGGCCTTTTTTGGGAATGGTTTTTTTTTGTTTATTGGCATGACTCAGAAATTCGGATAGTTGGACAGCGCGGAAGAGAGCAAAGAGAAAAAGAGAGAGCGAGAGAGAAATGATTTGTGCAGTCGCGCGGTAAATAATCGGTGAGTTCGATTAATCAGACGTTTATGAATAATTATCTACGACTTAAGATCTAATGAGATTCGTTAATCTCGCCCGCTGAATCGGACTCTTGGCGCAATCGCATGCTCGTATATTTGTATCATCTTCCCACATATATACACGTATATATGGGGCGTTCCATTCCAAATCGGACAGTTTGATTTTTTTTTATTCCCTCAAATTTTTTACATTCTTTAGTACCCATTAAAAGACTCTGCCTGGTAAATTTTAAGATCTCTCTTATTATACCCGTTCACAAGATATAAAATTTTGAAAAAACCGCTCTTTTATCGGTTTTTTGGTCATCACTTTTGATGGGTATTTGAAAATATAAAAAAAATTCAAACTGTCCGATTCGAGATGGAACGCCCCATATGTATGCACATATATTTTTTGCCACCGACTTCTCCGATACTTATTTTACGTAATTTGTTGAATCAACGATTGCGTCAGAGAGCCCGATATCTCGGAGCTTGTCCAGTCTCTAGGATTTTTATTTGGTGCACGGCAGATTGCATAATTTCTTGGCTGATAAAGGCAAAAAAAAAAATTCCCCACAATTCCAAAAATTTCTCGAAAAAAATGAGATTTTCCCCAATCAATTTTTTTTTGAGGTCAATGAGGAATTTTTTTTCTTCTTTTCTTCTTGAATGGAAAAAAACGGCCTTAGAAATTTTGCTCACCGTACATACCCGGAAACCGGACAGCGTGTGCCCCGAGCTCGGCGGGCGAGAACTCGTCCTATGTGGCCAAATGAGCAAACTGACCGGGGTGAGGGGCGAATTGATAGGGATGACCGTAGGGCGACATGTGATAAGGTACGATATTCATGCTCGCCATTTTGTGCTCCTTCTTCCATTTCATACGACGATTCTGAAACCATATTTTGATCTGACGCTCGGTGAGACAAAGCGCGTGGGCAATCTCGATTCTTCGTCGCCTCGTCAGATAACGATTGAAGTGAAATTCCTTCTCCAGCTCGAGCGTCTGATACCTCGTGTACGATGTCCTCTGACGTTTCGTCTCGCCGTTCGCGTTCACCGTGCCTGAAACGAGCAACGAAGAAAATACAGTTAACGTCATTGATGAGGGCGAGAAAAAAAAATGAAAATTGACCGGGTTTAATTGATTGACCATTGGAAAACGTCAACTAATTTTATTAAGACGGATTTTATTAATTTTCCAGGGACAAACATTTTCAGCGTTTTATCGAGCTCGATAAAACATATATTTTTACCATTCTATTTTTTACAACATATTTATTAATATTTTGGCAATAAACAAAAAAAAAATTCGAAGAAAAACGATAATTAAATAAGTTATAAACTGGTAACGTTGGGGATTTAAAAAAAGAGGCTGGCTGATACGATTGCAACTTTTTCAGTCATCCGATACAAAATTTTTAAAAAATTTCGCAAAATGGCGGCTTTCTGAACAGGAAAAGGCGTTTTTTGACTGTGTGTGTGTGTGTGTGTGCGCGCGCGCGCGCGCTTTGGGCTTAAAATGAATATGTCTGGAGAACGCTTTGGGCGATCGACTTGAAATTTGGTATACAAGTAGACTATGCATGTCCCTGTTCGAAGTGCAATTTTTTTTTACATTGCAAAATAATTGTCTATTTGGCTGGATTTTTGTATTTTCTGTAAATTGTTTGTTAATCGTCTAACTTTAGTAATTTTGCATTTATCACCCTGAAATTTTATGTGCAGATACACTTTATAATAAGGACGGTTGGGATTGAATTTGGGAAAAATCGCTCCAGAGGTTCAGTTTAAAAAAAAAATATTTTATCGCAAATTTAGTAAGTTCTCTAACTTTTGTAATTTTGCATCTATGGAGCTGATTTTTTTTGTGACGATATACTCAATGACAATGAAAAATAATACTGAATTTCATAAAAATCGCGTGAGAGGTTCGGTTGAGAAATTTTTTTGAAATTTGCATAAAAATTTTGTTTACGCTCCAACATTCGTATTTTTAGAAGTATCGAGCTAAAACTTTTTGCACAAATACACTAGATAATAAGAATGCTTAGGGTTCAATTTGGTAAAAAACGCTCAAGATGTTAGTTCGCAAAAAAAATTTGAAATTTTCGAAAAATACTTGTTTACACTAAGTTTCCTAATTTAGCAGCTATCAAGTTCACTTCTTTAGCACCAATACACTGGACTGCAAAAACAATGAATAATGTAATTGAACGGAATTGCTAAAAAATAATGCAAATTTAATATTTGCTGATAGCTTCTAAATTTGTTTCCGTCGTTCGTGAAGCTTCCTTTACGAGCCATGATAATAAACATACATGTCATAGAGATGGTCAAAGAGATCTTCATAAAGGAGGGTTGAAGAACGACGGAAAAAAATGAGGAATCTATGTGCAAATTTCAAAAAAAAATGTCATAGTTTTTAATTTTTTTACAATAGTCAAAAAAATCATTTTGATACAAAAATGTGAGGGAATTTGAAAATCGTGGATTGATAAGTGAATTTGAAAATTTCCTTCTAAGGATACATTCATACAGGTCGAAACTTTAAGAATATGCCAAAAAATTCGATGTTTTTTATTTTTAATGAAGGAGAGAAGTGTGAGATTAAAAAAAAATTATTTCCAGAGTGTATTTTTTTTTTTATTTTAAACAATTTTTATACACAAAAATAACAAGCGAAAATATCCATTGAAAAAAAAATTAGGCTCATTACACAAAACACCACTCTGGAAATTGAAAGAGGCAATCCTCGACCAAAATTTGATCTTTTTCAAAAAAGTGAAAACAAATTGAAGGAAAAATCGGCCCACTTCATGTTCGCCGCCATTTTTTCCGGTATTGATCAGTTTTATTTAGTGAAAAAAATGGCGAATCTCGAGAAAAGATGATTTTGTTTATTGATATTGATCTAAAATAATACGTTCATAAAAAATTTACAAAAATAACCCTTTTTTTAACATCTAAACTAGAATGATACCTTAATTGCAAAATGCTGGAAGAAGAATCTCACGAAGTTGCGCGTGCGGTGCATCGAAAAAATATCGCGGAGGGGTGACGAGTGGAAGTGGGATGGGGCTTGATATAGGTAAAACGCGTGACGAGCTCGTTAATTATTTCAACGAGTCCGTGGTTAATGCTTCTCGGGTACCGCGCTCTCTATCATTCTCTCGCTCTATCGCGCGCGCTACCGGATCTCGAAACTCAGCTCGCAGCACTTGGCAGCAGTGTTTTACCTATTTGCTCGACACGCCTCGACCATAAATAATTTTCGCAAACGCTGTTATTACGCTTCAGTCCGCCCTCCGTTGCACACCTACGATCCTCTTCGCACGTTCATACGCCATTATTTCATGCAATCCGAGGAATAAGTGGTCAAGCCAAACACTCAATTGACAATAAGTCCAAGTTGACGACCACAAATCTCCTCTCCGGGAAGCTTTCGTATCCTTAAAGGGTAAAAACGCTCCGGGCTTTCGGAAAAATCGATTTTTTTCGACTTAGACAATACTGTAGAGTCTTAAAAACAACATTAAGTGGGTTTCGTGGTGAAAAAAATGTTCAAACTGTTTAATTCTTAATTTTGCCGCAGCGCCTGAGAGTGAGCGGCAGGATGAATACTTTAAACGCATTTTTCTTGAAACCACTTTTTTCTATCACTTCTTAAAATCACTTTTTCAAATATATAAGTAACTTCTTTTTTGCCAAAAATCAATTAATTTTTTTCAAAAGTGCACTATTTTATCAAAATTTCATTTGAAGAAAAATCCCAACCCACTTCCATGGACAATAGTATATAGATTATAAAATGTTTTGGTTTTTCCTTCCAGGTTTTATTGAGGTATGGGCCATGTCCCCTTAATATGTGGTGGAATGAAAAAAAAGTAGAAGAGAAAGAGAGAAAGAGAGAGCAACATCTCGTTTCCGAGAGCTTAATGATCGCGCGAAAGCACAGCGAATAAGTGTTATCGCTTTCCCCACGATAAAGCATAGGACATCGCTTTTCCACGCGTGTATCCGCTTGAAAGATCAGATTTTTCCGTCATTTAACGAGCAAAAAGATTTTTTACATTTTGAGAAAAGAAAAAAAGTTTTCGCACAACGGAGCTTTTGCGCCTCCGAGACAAAAAGGATGATCAGAAATATATTAAAAATGGCAAAATACATCAAATTCGTTACATTTTTCGGAAAATTAATCAAGTTTAATGCCAAAAAAGCTTCCATCACTGTATCAAATTTGTCAAAAGAATCGTGGAGCGTACACTCCCGCTCAAAAGTTTGGAAGCACCAGACAATATTTTTTGCCGTACCAGAAGTTGCATAACTCCGTCAAAACAAAAAAATGATCGAATTTCAAAAGAAGCGTTTCAACGGGAAGGAATTCAGCTTTATTTTGCTTTTTTTTAAAATAATTTTTATCATTTTTTTTCTATCCGATACGCATTTTTGCACGTGACGATTTTTGGATTTGTTTGCCCATCGCGAATTGGACGCATTACTTAAGGACAATGTTTTTTTGTATTTTTAACCTGCGGTATATATTTGCAAGGGTTAGCAGATGCTCCATTTTCGTTCTTTAAAAATTTTCGTACGTTTTCTTCTCGCAAAGTTATTTTACTTTTAGCTAAAAAAAAACAAATGTTGAAAGATGCAACTTAACTCGAAAACTATAGAGTTTAAGAGAAAATGTTAGCTATAAAAAAAGTAGCGTACGTGTAAACGGAATGGCTTGGAATTATTTTAGAATTTTCCAATGAAATTATTGATTTTTTCTTAACTATTTTCGCTCGAAATTCTGATGATGACGTCCCAGCAAAATTTTTATCTGAATGAAATTTCCGTACTTCGTTATACAATGAAGGTCTGAACAAATTCAGCAACATTTGGCATGCTATAAACAACAATTATCAATAATAATATTGCCCAAAAGTCATTACCAAATCATTTAAACAATTTATTAAGCAATTATGAACAATGATCAATAATCATTATTAATCATTGTTGTTTATACCATGTCAAATGCTGCTGAAGTTTTTCAGACTTTTATTGTACCACGAAGTACGGAAATTTCAATGAGATACATTTTTTTTTGCTGGGACGTCATCAGAATTTCGAGCAAAAATAGTGAAAAAAAAAATTCACAGAAAAATTCTGAAATAATTCCAGGTGATTCCGTTTATACGTGCGCTACTTTTTTCGTACTTGACATTTTCTCTCAAACTTCATAGTTTTTGAGTTACGTTGCATCTTTCAAAATTTGTCTTTTTTAGCCAAAAGTGAAATAACTTTGCGCGAAAAAATCGTACGAAATTTTTTATGAGACAAAAATGGATCATCTGCTAATCCTATCAAATGTACCGTCGATAAAAGAGACAAAAAAAAATGTCCTTAAGTTATGCGCCCAATTCTCGATTATCGAAAAAAGACCAAGAACGATCGAAAAAAAACCATAAAAAATATTTTAAAAAAGCCAAATAAATCTAAATTCCTTCCCATCAAAACGCTTTTTTAAAAATAATTCGACTATGTTTTTTTGAGGGAGTTATGCAACTTCTAGTGCAGCAAGAAATATTGACTGGTTTTTCCAAACTTTTGAGCGTATCTTTTGAAAATGGCGCGAGACGGAGCGTGGAAGCTTTTTTGGCAAAAGGAATCAAATCCATACAATCTTGATATCCATAACAATTCGGACAATTCAGACGCATTGGCATTGAAATCTCCTAGAGAAAAACCGCTTGAATAAAGCTATTTCTTCATGAAAAAGCAATTTCATGATCATCGTTGCAAGCTCGAGCTTTTCTCGTGAGATAAGCTCGATAAAAGAAATTAATTGCGAGGAATTTTTTTTTTAGACCCTCTTCGGACGAAGGTTATGCGGTACATAAAATGTTCCACACGTTGATGGGAAGCGAGTCAGATGCACTTGTAAACCATTCCTTGTGGGCTGTCTGCGAGGATCTTTCTCTGTCTCGCTCACGGACGAGATCTTTTGCCGAAGCTTTTCTCGTGTGCGCGGGGGCATCCCCGATCTTCATCGGTGATTAATTGATCCCCGTGTTCTCCGACGACATCGATACAGAGCCCGAGGAAAAAGAGTGAGAGAGAGAGAGAGAGAGAGAGAGAGAGAGAGAGAGAGAGAGAGAGGGGTTTTTTTGGGCGCTGCGTTGTTATACGAGAGCTTCTCCGCAAAGTTCGGAGGGAAGGGGCAAGAGGGCGAAGAGGGAATAAGAGAACGCATCGAAGGTTGACGCGTACGAGATTTTTTCCGCGACATTCCGAACGAGCCGATTGAAAAATACCTTCTTCCGGACTCAAGAACGAGAACGTATCTCGCGGTTCCTCCTTAAGGGGCCCTTAAGGGGGCTCGTGGGCAAAGAGGAGGGAGCTAAAAGCTCACAGCCGTTCTTTTTTTCTTGATAAAACAAGCAGCCCGTTCGAGGATATCTCGCCACGCTTCCGGATCACTGACAACTCGGTCACCATTAAATTGCCAAAATAACTCCGTGACGAGAAGGAAAATAAGAATGACAAAATAAAGAAGAGAAATGTGTCTTTTTTATTGTTTGTTACCAGAAATATATTTTTTCGTTCCCCTATAAATTGTTTATCCGGTTATACGAATGATTTGTACATCTCGCGACAGCTGTAAATTTGTAACGACGAAATATTTTCGGGGCTAGAAGGCGCGAAAGATTTTCCGCGAGAGAGGTGCTGATGGGCTATGAATAATCTTGGCAAGATACTCGAATACCATCTGAATCATTGAGGACGCGTTTTGATATATTCGCAGTCGCTTCTGCGCGATCAAATAATTTATCATCATTTTTTGCGCAACCTCGTCAATGGAAAGGACAGACACGATTTGGGGACGGGAGAAAAAATGTGTGTTATCGAGATTGCATGATAATTTGAAGTATAACCATACTTGGTCGTACAATTTAGAAAAAAATTCTTAAAAAACGGTGTTTTTCGTCAGTATATCATCTTAAGGCAGTAGCCGACTCCCGTGTAGAAATTTTGGTAGGGAAAAACTTCTGCCCCTGACTTGCCCTCCCTAACTAATGTAGGGAAATGATCCGCTCATCCTAACAGGCCCTGTTTAGCCATGTAACACCTGGCTGGCCATTTTCGGATCCGGCGATCATGATCAGGCCCCTATGACGATATGATCCGGCCCTAGCAGATCCTGATCAGGCCCCTAAGATTTTTAGAATCATGCCCTTAAAGGCCCTGATCACGGTCGCGATCATACACCGAAGCGCTTTTTGAACAATTCGTTTTTACGAGGTACTCCTTTTTCAATGTATGCATCTTATTATTTATTTCGAGGCAACCCTTTCTTAGGGTACACTTTTCTTTTGGCAATCCTCGAAGAGAATATTAGATTCCGAGTGAACGGAAATTCTCTACGAGAATTAAATAAATAAGTACAATTACATAAGACGGCAGGAACTCCTTGTATGGATTCTTCCGACACCGACTTCTGCTAACATCCGTGCTCGCACCCGTCTATATAAGCATACTGAACTCGCATACTCCGTATGCGAGTTCAACGGTTGCTGTCCTGCGACATCTCGCGCCAAGTCTCGGAACTAACGCGATGCGGTTCGTCGTGATAATAATAATAATCCTCTGCCTACGTAACGAACTTGTGACAGGCGCACAATTGCTTGTTATTCTCGCGGAATAAAAGTGATAATGTAAATAATAATTAAATAATAATAATAATAATAATAATAATAATAATAATAATAATAAACGAGACAATGATTGTTAATTTATTATTATTGTTATTACTATTATTGTTATTTATTATTATTATTATTATTATTATTATTATTATTATTATTATTATTATTATTATTATTATTATTATTATTATTATTATTATACTACTGAAAGCCGATATACAAATAATTTTATTTTAATAAATACTCAGGGCAATCCAATTAGTTTTCACATCAGAGCCCTGCCAGGGTAATAAAATAAAAATATGTTTTGCTTAAAAGTGTAAAAATAACGTCGTCGGAAGCTGTTCATATTCTGATCATGCAGGGCACTGGTAATAAGTGATTATTTCAATGTAATAACTAGGGACCAGGTCGTTAAGTTCCATGTCAGGGCCCTGCCAGGAAAATCGGATCAGGCAGGGCGGATCAGGGGCAAGAATCAACTAATGGTTGCCCTATCACATTTCTACACGGGCTGTGACGGGTTAAAAAAAAAATTTACATTTTTCGCAAGAAAAACATCTTAAAAATATACTATAAAAGTTTAAGACCAAAATTTAAAATATTTTTAAAGTTATAGCCAGAAGAAGAGAGCAATTATCTAATAAGTTAATATTAAAAATGACTAATAACTACGATTCGGCAATCACTAGAAACTGTAAATCTCTCGAAGAAATGGAGATAGCTTTGAGATAACTTTCACGAAACGGAAGGATTGCTCTATGCATCAGGCATAGCTGATTAATGTAGGTATAATTTTTTTATACAAAATCTGTTGTCAAAACTTAAAACGCGTTTTTCTCGAAAACACGTTTTCGAAATTTCGGGGAAGCACTGACTAAAAACTATTCAACCGATTTGGCTAAAAAGTTTACCCATTATTTTGGACACACACAGCTAAGTCTATGAAACCATAGCTACCTTTGAAACATTCAATTTTTTAAAAATAAATGAATTTTTGTCAACAATTTATCCAAAAAAAACTCGATTTCGAAGACCTTTTTATTCACAAGTCCGCCATTTCGTTTTTTTTCTTAAAATATGCATATTATTGGTTATAGACCTAGAATTAAGCCTACAAAACAATAATCTCTTTGGATTTTTGATTGTAGATAACTACGGAAAGCTGTGCGCTTTCCCGAAACGTCACCTTTTTTCGAGGACTCCATTTTGACGAACAAAATCATAAACAAATTCATGTAAAATTAAGTGAAACAAAATTTTTTCGTACTCTTCAAGATTCAAATATGTAAAAATTTCAAAACGATCGCATTTTATTTTGTTATTTAAAAAAATTGATGAAAAAATGTCAAAATGTCACAGTGGATTACTACCTTAAATAAATAATGATTTTTACTGTAATTTACAGTACTGTGTATAGGAGAACGTTGAGAAACCATAATTTATGATGGAATTTATGATAAAATTGACCGTAATTTTTTTCGATGTATTGGACACCGCGATGAAAATGATCTTTTTCGACCGCTTTCAACAAACGCGCCCCGTTGTAATCAAAGCCTCGAACCCTCGAAAGACAATTCCCCTTTGCGCATTGTTCTCGATCGGCAATTTTATCATGATCGATCGATTCTTGGCGTCTCGAACGCTCGGCGTCGAGAATCGCGATGAGCGTAATCGCGCCTCACTCGCTTCCCCGACTCGATTAAATTTCACGGGTGTCAGTCTTCGTTCAATATGCAACATTGAGAAAAAAATTGAAAATACAGAAAAAGAACGATCGCAAGAGTCAATTTTGCGGTGGGCAATTATTATCGAATATCTGAATATTATCCTGAAATCAGAATTAACTTACAAAAAAAGACAAAAAACAATCATCAATGAATATTACATGCAATAATAATCACAATTCTTCGCATAAATTTTGTTTATTCAAGACTAATAAAAGTTTCATAACTCTTTCAGTTACATATGGGGCATTCCACGCGAAATCGACCATTTTTGACTCCGACCCCCTTCAATTTAGCTGAAACTTCTTTATCTTTTTCTACTTTACCAAAAACATTTTTCAGAATTTTTTCAGATTTTCTTACCCAACCGAGTAAGCGTTATGAATTTTTCAAAAGAACTGGCTCTTTATTTTTCAAATATCTGTAACTTTTTCAAAACTTCACTTATCGAGACGTTTTTTTTTCAAAATTTTTCTTTCTTAATGTACTTATTAAAAAAGTATTGAGAAAAATTATTCGAACCGATCTTCAACCTTTTTCTTTTTTGGAAAAAAAACGAAAATTTCTCGATGACTGTCATTTTCATTTTTTTTTCTTTTTTTATTAGAAACTTCGACATTTTTTGCAAATTCTCTGAAATTTTCAGAGTGGCCATCTTTCTTTTACTATTTTTTTATCAACTGAAAAAAAAAATTTTTTTTCTACTCCTCTTATTTCTCATTATACCACTCTGGGAATTTTTGAGGATGTAGAGAAAACCTCAAAATTTGAAAAAAATTATAAATGAAATTAAAAGTGGTAATCATCGAAAAAATTTCAAAGTTTTTTGAAAAAGTAAAAAAAGAATAGAAGATGGTTCTGAATAACTTTTTAATATTTTTTAAAAACTACATTCGGAAACATAGAAAAAAAATTGTTATATGGTTCATTCTTGGACAAACGACAGGCTTTAAAAAAAATTTAGGTGGTTTATTTTTTACGGAATTCGTTTCATGTTTTTTTCAACACTTCGCTTTTTTTTTGTTTAATTACTCAAAAAACATAGTTTATTTAATAATTTTATATCCAATAGCTATATAATCCCATCACAAATTAAACACTTAAAAAAAAGTGTAATTAAAATATTTTCCAACGTAGTTGGACGAAAAATTCAAAAAATCTCAGCCACGAATTTAAGACTATAATTTTTCTGGCAAGGATAAAATAGATCTTAAAAAATCCTATAATAAAATGGAGCCTCGATTTCTCAAAGATCAATCTAGATCTGCCTGCGCGCATTCAGGAGTGAGGCAACGTCTGTAATCTCTTCATATCCGGGGCGCATTCAAGATTGAGAAAAAAAAACAAAATCAAAAACAAAAAAATAAGGGAATCCATCACATTACGAAATAAAAATATCTTGCGTATCCGACTGGGCGAGGAGAGTCAAAAATACCACTTTAGAGCCGCTGCGAAGAGACGCAAAATCGATCGTCCATGTCAACGTTGAACGTGTCGAGACTCTCTTTTCGTTTCTCTGCATATAAATGTACACGCACTCAGCAAGAGAGAAGAGAGACTCCTCTCCACACTTGGATCTCTCTCTCTCTCTCTCTCTCTCTCTCTCTCTCTCTCTCTCTCTCCCTCTCCCTCTCCCTTGCTCTGTCTTTTTTTCCTCTATTTTTCTCAGCATCTCGCAAGAGAAAACGTCTCGAGACAAGAAGAGTCTCTCGAAAAACGCACTCACACACGCAAACTCCTCAGCAGGGCTTAACCCGTCGTCTCAGCGCGTTGTCAGTCTGGCAGACAGACCAAACCAACGGACTCCTCTCTTTCGGATCGTTTTCTGACTGGCAGAAAGAGAGAGAGAGAGAGAGAGAGAGAGAAAGACCACGATCAAAGCTCCTCTTCCTTGTCGTTGTCATTGGATATCGCATTTGATACTCTCCCGTACGAATATTCACTTGTGATGGAAGGACCAGAGCGAAAAGGGACAAAAGGGGAATAGCACATTATATCACGAGTCAGAAAATGTTTTTACGCCGAGTGATGTACGATATTTTATATCACGAGGTGCAATATGGACGTTTTCACGTCCGCTTGCGGACGTAAAAGCGTCCATTATTGTACTGAGTGATATAATAGTACATTATGTGCAATATTTTATCGCCCAACGGCGTAAAGTGCCTTTTAAGCCCACGAAGTGGGCGTAAAAAGTCACTTTTACGTCCGGAGGGCAATAAAATAATTTTTTTTAATGCAGCTTTTGTCCTTTTTGGCAGGACATCCAAGAGAAGTCCTGTCGAAGTTTCCAGCGTAAAATCGCGACTGTTATCACAAAGTAACATTCTAGCTGATCACCTGACAACAATTGTTGCTACCCATCATTTTAGAATGAGGACTGTAACCCCCTAATTATGCGGGTTGGACATCTTCTTAGGATTAGCTGGTTCTTTTTTCTGTAAAGGTTGATCTTGACTCGACATTCAGGACATTTGACTCGATATTTAAGACATTTGACTCGACATTTGGGACATTTTACTCGACATTTGGGACATTTGACTCGACTTTTGGAGAATTTGACTCGACATTTGGGACATTCGACTCGACATTTGGGATATTCGACCCGACATTTGGGATATTTGACTCGACATTTGGAACATTTGACTCGACATTTGGGACATTTAGAACATTTGACTTGACATTTAGGACTGTAATCCCCTCAATGGGGGATACACATTTAGGACATTTAGGACATTTGACCCCTCTGAGGGGGTTGCAGTCCTAAATGTCCAGTCAAATGTTCCAAATTTCGAATAAAAAACAACCTCTACAGAAAAAAGAACCACCTAAAAAGATGTCCAATCCGCACAATTTAAGGGTACCATCTTAATACTACAAAACACCTTTTTTCAGCAACTTTTGTTTAGATTTTAGATAACATGGATTTATTATATTGAATACTTAATAAATTCGATTCATTTGTTCTAGTATTGATATTATTCATTGCAAGAATTATTTCAATTCAATGTCAATTTGAATTCAAATATTATTTTAATTTAATTATCATAAATAACTGATTGATTATTACTTCAAAACTAACTCGTTAGATGACTTTATATGCAATAACTTGACCTACATATAATTATGGCGGCAAAAAGCTGTATTTATAATATAATTGTATCGCTACAATTTTTATGTGGCAATTTTTTAATAACAATATTAACTAATTTTCTAAATTAGTAATTTTCTAAATTATATATTTTAAGCCAGATATTTATGAATCTGGACATTATTTAAAAGATATTTTTGTGTTTGTATATTATATAAATAGTTACTTTTGTACATGATTTATTTTATTTACATTTTTAGAGGAATCGTTATAATTCAAAATGACTTCAGGATATCCTTGAAGTCACTGATAATTAAAACTACTCAGGTTTGCGCTGATTTTCTGATTAAGGCCCACTGTGTCCACTGTCACGGGATCAAAAAATCAATTTCTTTTTTTTTACATTTAAAATATTTTTAAAGTTGGAGCCAAAAGAAGAGAGCAATTAACTAATTAGTTAATATTAAAAATTACTAATTACTACGATTTGGCAATGACCAGAAACTGTAAATCTCTCGAAGAAATGTAGAGAGCTTTGAGATAATTTACAGAAAACGGACGGATTGCTCTGTGCACCAGGCTAATTAATGTAAGTACATTTTTATTTATTCAAAATCTGTTGTCAAAACTTTAAACGCCTTTTTCTCGAAACTACGTTTTCGAAACTTTGGGGAAGCAAAAAACTATTCAACCAATTTGGCTAAAAATATTACCCGCTATTTTAGATACACATAACTAAGTCTATAACCTTTAAAACATTCAATTTTTTAATAATAAATGAATTTTTTTAAACAATTTATCAAAAAAAATCGATTTCGAAGACCTTTTTGTTCACAAATCCGCCATTTTGTTTTTTGTTCTTAAAATATGCATGTTATAGGTTATAGACCTAAAATTAAGCCTACACAACAATAATCTCTTTGGATTTTTGATTTCAGATGACTACGGAAGGCTGTGTGCTTCCCTGAAACAAGTTACCTTTTTTTCGAGGACTCCACTTTGACGTACAGAATCACAAACAAATTCACGTAAAATTAAGTAAACAAAATTTTTTTGTAATCTTCAAAATACAAATAACAACATGTAATAATTTCAAAACGATCGCATTTTATTTTGTTATTTCAAAAAATTAATGAAAAAACGTTGAAATTTCGGTTGTCACAGTGGACTACCATAAAACTTGATTTGACCGCAAGCACCGATCTTAACAGCAACAACGTCGTACAGATTCCCAGGGCGTTCTATTAAGAGGGCATCAGGGATCACTTCAACAGCATCGTCGGATGTTTCACGTGTGGAAATGAAAATGCTCTTTGGCAGATGAGAAAGACGAAGAGAGATGGAAACGAAGCTGGGAGAGGGGCTAAAGAAAGAGAGGGGGAATAAGACGAAGAAGACGCGTTGACGTGACATCGAGATGGCTGACAAGGCGACACGGTACTGCGCTTATAGATCCAACGAGACCATGTTCGTTATTCCCGCCGTTATTCGTTTCACTGCTCTCCTTTTCATTAGAAAGAGACATAAATATATACATATATATATCTCGACTACAAAACGGATGCCACAAGATTTTTTTCCCCTCGAACACTTCTTTTTGTCTCGAACCCCTTAAAACACCGAAGCTTTTTCACTTCCAAGTACTCCAAGCGCTCAGACATTTCAATGTGCAAAGAGCGAAGTTTGGCTTATTCCAATTCTTGGGATGAGGAAGATTTTCAACCGGGATATCTCAATAATCCAACCTCTCCCTCCGGCGAGCGTATATAGGGCATTAATAAATCTAGCTGAGGATTTTAATACCACCGAGAAGAGAGAGAGAGAGAGAGAGAGAGAGAGAGAGAGAGAGAGAGAGAGAGAGAGAGAGAGAGAGAGAGAGAGAGAGAGAGAGAGAGAGAAAGAGAGAGAGAGAGTGTGTGAGAGAGTGAGAGAGAGAGAGAGAGAGAGAGAGAGAGAGAGAGAGAGAGAGAGAGAGAGAGAGAGGAAAAGATCGCAAGAGAAATGTCCGCCTCGACGAGATATCTCTCGAGTTTCTGATGATCTCTCTGATGCTGCGGCAGCTCCATTTTCGTTTGACCAGCAGAAATGATGTACCGCACGAAGAAGACGACTTCACGAGCTTTGAAGATCCTCCTCCATAAATCGAGAGGAAGAGAGAGAAACAGATATTTATTTAATATTAGCGTGACTCGCAGACGGATTGTGCGAAATTAACATCGTCGAGATTTCCGAAATTATATGGTAAATCGCGATGTCGATTTTATTCGCATTACAATGGAAAGAGATTGCGAACAGCGAAGGGACGAAAGTCCATTTCCGTCCAAAATTGGAATTGAAAAATAAATCTCAAAATATCTAGGGTAAAAGCCGGATTTAATACACTATTTTAGAGATGTCCCTAGCGTTAGCGCTTTTCTGTAATTATTAATATGCCCTCGCAAACTGCAACCTCGACGAGCGTTGTACTAATATTGGTGATTAATAATTTTTATATCACTCAGTACAATAATGGACGCTTTTACGTCCGCAAGCGGACGTGAAAACGTCCATATTGCACCTCGTGATATAAAGTATCGTACATCACTCGGCGTAAAAACATTTTCTGACGAGTGTGAGTTTGCAGGCCTCGCCTTCGGCTCGTCCTGCAAACTCACACTCGTCAGAAAATGTTTTTACGTCCTCGTGATATAATGTACTATTATTGAATAAATTATGTTACGGTTGAAGATTCAGTCAACTATTATTTGTTTCCTCGCATGCGTTGGAGTTTCAACTACACGGTCCGATACGGTATATTGTTAAATAACTTTTATTTTTTTTTTGGATGGAGTTGGATATTTTCTTGATTGAAAATTTGTATATTTATCGAAGAATCTTGCTCTTATTTTTATCGATCTCTCGCAATATCGATGCAAATTTTTCCCGTGTGCAAAGTGACATGCAAATAGACTGGAATTCCGACGTTTCTTATGCGGGTAAACAGTCAAGTACGCAGTTGCACGTATTTTTATATATGTATGGGGCATTCCATAACAAGTCGACCTGAGTGTGACCCTCGACCTAGCTGATTTCGTGTACGATTTTTGATATGATTCTTCCAACTCAAAATAGCATTCAGAATTTTTTCAGATCTTCAAAACCAAATTTGAGTACGTTATGATTTTTTTAACATTTTTGTCGAAAACCTCGAGGGCCGTAATTTAAAAATCTGAAAAAATTCTCGAAAATCTGGTGTCAAAAATGAAAATTTTTTACCTAAAATTCATGATATCCAGGCTTTCGCTTCTACCTCGATTTTAGGTTTTTATGAAGAAAGCGGAAAAAAAATAGGTCCAGGAATTAACCAACTATTTTTGGGAAAAAGTGAAAAAATTTCCAAAAATAGTTGGTTAACGATAAAAATATACAATGGGATGTATACACATATATAAGAGATCGTTGGGGCCAATTATCGTCATGGACGACCGGAAGTGGGGACGCAAAGTTCTTCGGGGCGTCGTTGCTCGACGCTCACCGCACACTGATCTGTCGCATTCTCGTGTACAAAATACGTGTGTAAATGTACGTACTTTTACCAGAGAGAGAGAGAGAGAGAGAGAGAGAGAGAGAGAGCTAAATGACCGCGACGCTGGACACGTCGAAGACTCATGCTCGGTCATTTGACAAGTCCGACAAAGCGAGATACATTGACCAACTCGTAAATAACTCTGGTGACCGTTTATCGAGGGTTATTATACAATTACGATTAAAATCTCTTTCTTTCTCTTTATCTCTCTCCCTCTCTCTCTCCCCATCCGTCGTCTCCTTCTCGTGTTTCGAAACGTTTTTCTCAACTCACAATTGCATTCACTTCTGCAAAATCTACGTACTTGTACTTGTTTAGAGACATTCAATGCATTTTGAGCGTTTTGTCGAGCTCGATAATAAATATTTTTACCATTTTTTTTTTACAAAATATTTTATTAATATTTTGAGAACAATAAAAAAAAAAAATCAAGAAAAAAATGATGAAAATTAATAAAAATCTGGATCAGCGAAATTTTACATTGTTTTGCCAGATTTTAAAGTGCGAAAAATAGTACATTGCGATACGAGTGAGGTAAAGCGAACATTATACGCTGCGGCGTGAAGTTGTCGCATGAGCAGCACGAGCCGAAGGCGAGTGCTGTTGTGGTACGAGTATAAAAACGACGAATAAAAAAAAACAATTATTTAAATCAGGGATTGCGAGCGAATCGCGAGCGAGCCGAAGAACAGGTAAAATCTCCGATCCTTGCGAGTTTTACTCGTTCAGTGAGCATGCTCGTACCGAGCAGGTAGCTATATAACTCGTTGGCGAGTTAATACCCCCGCGATATAACTCTTCGAAAGAACGGCACACGAAACTCGGGAGACGATCCCCTCCTCGAACGAGCGCCGAGTCGGAAGGATCGGGCAGTTTGAATCGTTCAACGATTGAATCCCGGCGCTCTCGACAGGTAAAAGTTCTTCAAGGATCGGATCCCCACGATCTCGACGGAGTATAACTCCTCGAGGAGCAAAACCGCTCGCCAAGCGAAAGGGTTTCGATCTTTACCTGAGTTTGGCTCTCCGCACGGTCATCGCTACTATGCATATACCTATATAGATGAAAACGGAGCGCACAGGCATAAACGGGCGTACATATATATATATATATATACGTTACTGAAAAAAATTAAGAGATCAACAAATTTTCCAATTTTTAGTGGTTTTTAACAATGCCGTATCTCAGTGAAAAATTGTCCAATCGAGGTCTTGAAAAAGTATTTTGAAGCTTCAAGTTTCTAGTTTTAAGATCTTTCAGCCAAAAAAATTTCGAAGCTATAGGTTTTACGCAATCTTGAGAAATCTGAAATAGTAAGACAAACCAATCTTTTTTTTTGTGCAGTTACTTGGAAAATTTTTTTCCAGCTAAACTATTACATGAACCGAATAGCTTGTTTATTTAACTTCAATTTGCTTTTTGTTGAGTCCTCGCTGTGACCATTTTTCGCTGAGATATTGGACTTTTAATGAAAGAAGATCCTTTTGTATTTAACCATTGATATCTCAGCAACCAATGATCGCACATCAATCAGAAGGAGCGTCTCACAAACTTAAATTAATGCTCTGAAAAATTGTCAATAGTTTTTTTAAAAAAACAATTTTCCCATTCTTGCCATGAATTTGAAAGAACAGGAGAAAAAAGGCTATTTATTGTTTTTTTTTTTGAAATTAAAGGCAAAATTAAAAATATTGATAAAACGACTAATGTTAAGCGTAACTTTTACAGCTCAACATACCCACAAAGACACTGTAAAGTTTCAATTTGATCTATCGAATGTTTTTTTTTGTTTCAAGTTTCAAGCAATCGAATTTTTGAAAAAAATTGAAGAATCATGTTTATTGCCCCTAAACACTTCGTTATCACCATTAAAATGAGAAAATGTTTTTTTGAGCTTTTTTCACATTTTTATCGCAAACAACGTTTAAATTTATAAAAGAAAATGAAATTTAAAAATTTTTGGAAAATTTGTTTGAAAATGTTTAGAAATTTTTGAAGAAACTCACTCCTTTGAAAATTGTTCAAAGGTAAAATTAAATTTAGAATAAATTTTCCTTTTATTTTTAGTTTCCGGAAAAATGTTAAAGCTTATTACTAAATATCGTGAAATCTTTCTTTAAAAAAACGTTCAAATTGCATTATCATAAACAACCTAATTTTTAAAGATATGGCCAACAGTAGTTAACACATATTCACAGTCTAATAAACATTTATATTAGACCGTGAATAACTTTTGAGGGAGAGTGTTTATCGAAAAATCATGAGAAACGTTTTCTGTAGAGCATTCAATTCCCTACAAGAACATGCATCACTCGTCTTGGTGTATTGACTTGAAGCCGAGGTGAAAAATTTAAAAGGTTGACTTTTTTTTCCTGTGTCATTTAAATATAAAAAATAAATTTGCGACGAGAGACCTCTAAATATTAATATTCAGAGCTCTGCTTTAAACAGGAATCTTTTTTTACTTCCCTGAAGGTAATTAATTGGAGATTGCGAATTAAAAAAAAGTCTCATTTTTTAAAAGCATAGTAACGATGACCATACGGAGAGCAAAATTCTGATAAGGATCGAAACGTCTCGCCTCGTGAGAGGTTTTGATCCTCAGACTTAGTATACCTATATATATCTCTGTCTCGCTCCCTCGCTCTATATCTCTCTCTCTATATCTATATACATATATATCCACGCGTATTCCTGTGCACCCCGTGATAATATATATAGGTATAGACATTGTAGCGATGACCGTACGGAGAGCAAAATTCAGGTAAGGATCGAAACTGCTCGACTCTCGACGAGTTTTACTCCTCGAGGAGTTATACTCCATCGAGCCCGTGCGCATTCGATCCTCGATGATCAACACGTTCAATGAGTTCCGACGGGGGATCCCATTGACTCAGTATATCTATCTATATCTCTCTGTATACGTATATATTAGACTGATTCACGAAATCAGACTTTTTTTTTAAATCTCCGATTAAATACTTTCGGGGAAGTGAAGAAGATGCCTGTTGAAAGCAGAGCTCCGAATGTTGATATATTTAGAAGTCTCTCGTCGTTAATTTAAATTTTAGATTTAAATGACACAGGAAAAAAAAATTCAAACTTTGAAATTTTTTACCTTGACTTTGTGTGAACTACTGTTGGTCATTTCTTTAAAAATTAGGTTATTTACGATAATGGAATTCAAACTCTTTTTTCAGGAACGATTTCACAATGTTTAGTAATAAATTTTAACATTTTTCCGGAAACTAAAAAAAAGGGAAATGTCCTCTAAATTTAATTTTAACTTTGCATAACTTTCGAAGGAGTGAGTTTTTCAAAAAAATCTTGGGAGACCTTTTTTGTAAAGCGTTCCATTCCCGATAAGAATATGTATCGCAGATTTTGGTACAAGGACGTGAAGTCAAGGTATGACATTTCAAAGTATAAACATTTTTTTTTCCTGTATTATTTAAATGGAAATTCGGGATGAGAGATCTCAAAATATTAATGTTGAGATCGCTGCTTATATATGTATATATACGCCCGTTCATTCCTGTACGCCCCGTGTTAATGTATATAGGTATAGGTATAGTAATGATGACCATACGGATAGCAAAATTCAGGTAAGGATTGAAACGTCTCGCCTCGTGAGAGGTTTCGATCCTCAGGCTTAGTATACCTATATATATCTCTGTCTCGCTCCCTCGCTCTATATCTCTCTCTCTATATCTATATACATATATATCCACGCTTATTCCTGTACACCCTGTGATAATATATATAGGTATAGACATTGTAGCGATGACCGTGCGGAGAGCAAAATTCAGGTAAGGATCGAAACCGCTCGACTCTCGACGAGTTTTGCTCCTCGAGGAGTTATACTCCATCGAGCCCATGCGCATTCGATCCTCGGCGATCGACCCGTTCAATGAGTTCCGACGGGAGATCCCATTGACTCAGTATACCTATATATATCTCTCTGTATACGTATATATTAGACTGATTCACGAAATTAGATTTTTTTTTTTAAATCTTTGATTAAATACTTTCGGAGAAGTGAAAAAGATGCCTGTTGAAAGCAGAGCTCTGAATATTGATATATTTAGAAGTCCCTCGTAGCGAATTTATATTTTAGATTTAAATGACACAGGAAAAAAAAATTCAAACTTTGAAATTTTTTACCTCGACTTCGTGTGAACTACTGTTGGTCGTTTCTTTAAAAATTAGGTTATTTACGATAATGTAATTCAAACTTTTCTTTCAAGAAAGATTTCACAATATTTAGTAAAAAGTTTCAACATTTTTCCGGAAACTAAAAAAAGGGAAATTTACGCAAAATTTAATTTTAACTTTGCATAACTTTCGAAGGAGTGAGTTTTCAAAAAATCTTGGGGGACCTTTTTTGTAAAGCGTTCCATTCCCTGTAAGGATATGTATCACAGATTTTGGTACAGGGACTTGAAGTCAAGGTATGTCATTTCGAAGTTTAAACATTTTTTTTTCTGTTTTATTTGAATGGAAATTCCTGATGAGAGATCTCAGAATATTAATATTAAGATGAGCTCTGCTTATATTATATATATATATAAGCAGAGCTCTCAATATTAATATTTTGAGGTCTCTCATCTTGAATTTCAATTTTCCTTTTAAATAATACAGCCAAAAAAAATTCGAAATTTTATGCCTCAGCTTTAAGTCAATGTACGAAATCGGAGATTTAAAAAAAAAAAATCTAATTTCGTGAATCAGTCTAATATATACGTATACAGAGATATATATATATATAGATATACTGAGTCAATGGGATCCCTCGTCGGAACTCATTGAACGTGTTGATCATCGAGGATCGAATGCGCACGGGCTCGATGGAGTATAACTCCCCGAGGAGTAAAACTCGTCGAGAGTCGAGCGGTTTCGATCCTTACCTGAATTTTGCTCTTCGTACGGTCATCGCTACAATGTCTATACCGATATATATTATCACGGGGTGTACAGGAATAAGCGTGGATATATATGTATATAGATATAGAGAGAGAGATATAGAGCGAGGGAGCGAGACAGAGATATATATAGGTATATTAAGCCTGAGGATCGAAACCTCTCACGAAGCGAGACGTTTCGATCCTTACCTGAATTTTGCTCTCCGTATGGTCATCATTACTATACCTATACCTATATGCATTAACACGGGGCGCACAGGAATGAACGGGCGTATATATACGTATATAAGCAGAGATCTTATTATTAATATTTTGAGATCTCTCATCACGAATTTCCATTTAAATAATACAGGAAAAAAAATGTTTATACTTTGAAATGTCATACCTCGACTTAAATTCCTTGTACCGAAATCTGCGATACATATTCTTATAGGGAATGGAACGCTTTACAAAAAAGGTCTCACAAGATTTTTTGAAAAACTCACTCCTTCGAAAGTTATGCAAAGATAAAATTAAATTTTGAGTAAATTTCCCTTTTTTTAGTTTCCGGAAAAATGTTAAAACTTATTACTAAATATTGTGAAATCTTTCTTGAAAAAAAAGTTTAAATTGCATTATCGTAAAGAACCTAATTTTTAAAGAAACGACCAACAGTAGTTCACACGAAGTCGAGGTAAAAAATTTCAAAGTTTGAATTTTTTTTCCTGTTTCATTTAAATCTAAAATATAAATTCGCTACGAGGGACTTCTAAATATATCAATATTCAGAGCTCTGCTTTCAACAGGCATCTTTTTCACTTCCCCGAAAGTATTTAATCAAAGATTTCAAAAAAAAAAATCTAATTTCGCGAATCAGTCTAATATATACGTATACAGAGAGATATATATAGGTATACTGAATCAATGGGATCTTCCGTCGGAACTCATTGAACGGGTCGATCGCCGAGGATCGAATGCGCATGGGCTCGATGGAGTATAACTCCTCGAGGAGCAAAACTCGTCGAGAGTCGAGCGGTTTCGATCCTTACCTGAATTTTGCTCTCCGTACGGTTATCGCTACAATGTCTATACCTATATATATTATCACGGGGTGTACATATGATGGATATATATGTATATAGATATAGAGTTTCAAGATATAACGGTACTCAGACAGTTATGAAATTCTCAAAAACTCAAAAAAATGCGATCCCAAAATTTTGAAAAAATGTACACTACCCTTTTTCATATAATTAAATAATTTGACCAAATTTCAATTTTTTAGAGTGGACAACTTTTTGACCGTTCGAAATCGCACGGAATGCATTATATATATATATTATATAAATATATGTGGCATTCCACGGTATTTCGATCAAAATCTTACCTTCATGATTTTGATTTTCCTCTTAATTTTTTATATAAATACGGACATTAAAAATAAAAAATAATCTAAAAAAATATAACAAAATTTTTGGGCTTTGTTCCAAAATGGAGATTTCAAAACTCTATGAGTCAACTTTTTTTTTAATTTTTTGAATTTGACTCATAGAGTATTGAAATTTCCGTTATGGAACAAACCCCAAAAAATTTGTTATATTTTTTTAGATTTTTCGGCATTTTTTCAGATTTCACAAAGTTGTCGCTTTTGTTTAAAAAATAAAAAAATAAATCCAAAAAACGCGTGGCTGAAAAATTCTGAAAAAATTTTGGAAATTTTTTTGAATGTCCTTATTTATATAAAAAGTTAAGAGGAAAATCGAAATTATCAATGTAAGATTTTGATCGAAATACCGTGGAATGCCACATATATATTCATAGATATATGTTATTATTTGTTGATCCGGTTTACGAAAGCCCGGCTTGCGTTAGTGCTTACCTATCGACTGTATGTATCATAATTTTTCGTTACATTCATCACTGGTGATAATTGTCAAGCAAAAATGCGAATAAAAGAATAACAGGAAATGATAATTTAGAAAAACAACGAAATTAACGGAAATAAATTACGGCAATTCGCAAACATTAATCATGTTAACAAAAATTTGTATTTCAATACTCCTGTTTCCCAAGAATTCAAAGATGAAAAAATAATTGTCGGCTTAAAATAAAAATAAAAGATTGTTGCAATGTAATTAACTATTAACGGTTGCATGCACAAAAGAAAATGAAGCGTTCAAAAACAATCGTCATTTCAATAGTAGAATATTTAAAAAAAATACGTTTCCATTGAAAAGATTACATTAATCATAATATGTAATTTATGAGATTTTTGCACTAACAATTTTTTTAAAGTTCAATGTTTTATTATTTCATGTAAAAATGCCGTTTCAATATTTCATCCAATAGTCAAGATCGTACATATATAATGTAACGCAAAACAAAGAGGGAAACATCCTATGCCCAACGAGATCGGGCCAGGTAAAGATCGAAACCCTTTTGCGTCGCTCGAGGTTTTGATCCTCGGCGAGTTTTACTGGAAGAGTTCTCGGACGTTTCGATCCTCATAGGATCGATCCGACGGACTCGAGACACCCAATAACTCGCGATAGGATGGAAACCTCGTCCGAGAACTATTTACTCGCTCGCGATACGATCCCCAAAAATAAATGTCTCCTCGACTCGCGAGGAGAGGGAAACTACCTGAGTCTCTTTGCGCTCCCTCTCCGATTCGATCGTCCCGGTATACCATAAAGTTCCTCTCGCGATACGAGCTACCCTTCGTATACCTGCAATGTGCTCGCTCAAGGATTAAATCCCCGATCGAGCAAAACGTTTCGCTCGCAACCCCTGATTTAAATGCATAATAGTATTTTTCTCTCCTATTAACACTTACAATGAACACTTTTTCTTCCATAATTTGTAATGAAGAATCCAAGAACTCCCGAATCATTTATAAGCAATCGGACATTTTGAGGTTTTATTGCGATGTTTCGCTATCGTCGTAATTTGACAGTTTGCCCACTTACTCGGCAGATTCACGTCGCGCTCGTTGCGAGGCTCAGGTGGCGCCTCGCTACGGTTGTTATCGGCGATAGAGTGCGTGAAGTACTAATAGTACGAATGAAAGTGTGTGTAAAATAAAACCGAATGAACGAAAGTGTGTGTGAAATAGTATCAGTGCGTAAAATACGCTCGGACCTACATTATTTCACGCCTTGCTGTAATGCTCTATTTTAAGCACATTTTCGAGGCACGTAAGGACGCACATTATCTACACGTGTTACAAAATAGTATATTACGATACTAGTGCGATGAAACTTTTTCTGACGAGTGTGAGTTTGCAGCATGACCGAAGGCGAATGTTGCAATCACACGAGTTGAGAAAAAGTTTCTCGCACTAGTATCGTACGAAATTTTATTGTACGAGTGCGCAAAGTGCCAGTTTGAGCATGCGCAGCGTGGGCAAAGTGGCGCTTTGCGCACGGAGTGCAATAAAAATTATTACTCATTTGTCATCTTGATGGGATTGAGGGTAAGATCGTCCATTCCTGATGGATTACCATTAAAAAGGTTTCGATTTAGAAAATAAGCGAGAAGAGGTCAAAACAGAGCGACGATGTACGAAAAAGAGAACTAACGTGATTATCTGGCTGCGGTCCATATAGTCGCATCTCGCGTCTATCCTGAAGAGCTTTAGAATTCTCTTAATCTCGGTCTCTCGTCATCCACAAAAAGCAGTGGCAAAAGCGGGAGAGCCTCGATCTCTTTCGCCAAAATGTCGAGTTTGGACGCCCCGAACTAGTAGTCGAATTTACCGCGATTTAAATTTACGAATCGTACATGGTTTTTGCGTAATTCTTATGTACAAAAACAGAGAGAGAGAGGGAAAGAGAGAACGAGAGTGCGAGATGAAATTATCTTGCTCGAATTTAAGATGCAAAGAGGCCTCTCTCTCTCTCTCTCTATCTCTGTCTTTGTCTCTCTCTGTCTCTTAATTCTTGATGGTCTGATTTGCGAGCTTGCCGCGAAATAACAGCTGTTAGATTGCGACGTTTTCTTATATACAAGCAAGAGCCACACACGCAAAGTGGCCTAAAGATCACCTCGTCCCGCGACAACTAGACGCAGTTGCAAAATCAACGACCTGTCGACATTCCTCGATGGTCTCACTGAGAAAAAAGTTCAGTTGAAACAACTAAATCCATTTAGTTGAAAAAAACTTAGTTGATTCCATGTTAATTTGTTTGAAATAATGAAACTATAATTAATTCAACAAATGGATTTGGTTAACCATAAGATATGAGGTGAACGAAATTATTTGGTCAATTTCCAGATACAGTTTAGTCCAATTTACACGTTACTGAGTTGCTGTACAGAAATATTTCGTTGATTTCTAGTATATTTCAACTAAATAAATTTAGCTGTAACAAAAAAACAATTTGTATTTTTAATCACACAATTTATTTGGTACAAAGATATTTATTTGATTGAACTGAAACTTTGCCAATTGAAGCAACGATTTAACCGATTTATCTAAAACTTCTATTGTATCTTTGTTGAATTACCAAAATGATCTCGTTGAACGTCCGAAAACAAATATTTGTTTGAGTCAAACAAATTTTTGCATTTTCGACAAAAAAAATTTCTCAGTGCTTCTGATTATCGCCATTTTTCCTCTTTTTGCGAGAAATAAGACGAAAATTTGCCAGTTTTCCGCATAAAATAATATTCCCTGGCACGAATTGTCATTTTATTTTAACTAAAAGCCATTGAAAATTATTGACATCATTTATTGACATCAATTGAAATTATTGACATAATGGCGACGATGATTAAATGAAATTAAATATAACGAAGAGACAAAGAAGATTTCTCATCAGTTTTCATCGGAATTTCATCGGAAGCTGGTGATAATTGACCCCGACTTCAATTACGAATAATTGCAACATCATTTTGACAGTGGAATCGTGATTAATTAATATTATGATTTAATTCAATTTGGAATAGAGTCGAATGAAGTTTCGTTGTCTTCGAAGCACTATTTTATCAAAGATCGCATCAAAAATTGTGGCCTCGTGCTAATTAAAAAATTAATTATGTCAAAGTGATTACGAATTATTATTAAATTATTATTAAATCTAGAAGGGTTGCTCGAGGGTAATTGCGAATATGTCATATTATTGCCAAAAAAAAATTCAGATAAACAAATGCTCTTCAAATCATAAATTTACTAATTTTGAATATTTTGAATCTTTTCTTACGAAACGTAAAAGTGAGAGATTAATAAATATGATAAAAAAGATTTTATTATTGTCTACTTGAAAAAGAATAATTATTTCTAAAGATGGAAGCTCGTCCCTATCCGAATAAAGTTCAAGTTTTTAATATAAATTTGTCAACTGCTAAAACAAGATTAATATTGAAAAAAAATTTTAAAAAATTTCAATATTGGGAACAAAATTCGCTCCAAAAGTCCTCAAAAAAATAATTATGTTTTCCCCAAAAATTACTGCAAAATGTTGCGACAAAATAATAAACATGATGGATGCTAAATTAAGAGAAAGTTAATATTCAGGCGAATTTTAGTTAAAAAAAAATTACAATCATCAATCAGACGTGTCTGATCGTCGTCGAAGTTTACAAGAGAGAACCGGAAGAAATTATAGGCTCGATTATGGGAAAGACATTGAAAATATACGTATATTCGTAATCCAGTGAAAATCGAGAGATCGCCTTAATTGAATCTCACAGCTTTTCCACCCTTCGACTATATATTTCACCGCGTTTGTATCATTCGCGAGAAGGGGTTTAAGAGCCAGGGGGGTAAACCTCGGTGGTGAGAAACAAACCTATTTGCGTCGAGGAGAGAGCTTTCTCCGGGTTCGGCGCGCCCTTCGCGCAGATAACAAATGATCCGGGGTAGGTTTCTCATGTTGAGCGGTTCTCCCTCTCTCTTTCTGGTACTCTCAAAAGTGGTGAAAGCCTCGAACTGTACTATCAACGCACCCCTTCAAACCCTCGGAGTATTCTTGGGGTTTTCCAACCCCCTCCTTCACCCCACTTCCTGTTTAAAAACAGTAATGAAAGTATATTCTCCGCTTCTATCATTTCCAAAGTGAAAAATGGATCTATTTCGCGTCAAGAATTCTTTTTCGATAAAATTCTTGCCAATATAAATCCTTTTCTCAATGTTTATTTCATAATATTTTGCAGTCTTGTCGGTGCACTATTAAAGTAAATGTACACAATTATTGCATCAAATTTTTTATACATTTTTTTAATTTATAAATTAAAAAAATCAGATTTAAATCAATTTTTTCAAACATCAATTTTTTAAAATTTAATTTTTTCTTTTTTTGTGGATACATCCGGTGATATATTTACCGATATATTTATCGATACAAAAATGTTTATAAGCTTCCGATAAATTCGTCATTACAAAAATTCACAGGCAGCCTCATAACATTTTATCTCCAATCTTTATGTTATAATACATATTTTGCACTCTTGTTGTTAACTATTGAATTAAATTTCCATAATTTTTAAATCAAGTTTAAAAATCAAGAATAATCTTATGATTGCCTTTAATTTAATTTTTTTCAAATTTTATGGAAATACTCAGGGAAGAGAATTCACCAAAATTTATTAATTCATTTTAATATTCACAATTTCGCTCTCCGTACATCAATTTTCTTCCTATCAAATAATTTTCGTCACCGACTGACCCTAATTTTCTTTCCATTATAATGACGAATCTTTTTTCGTTTCAACGGAAATAAATTATCCTTCGTGGGGAGTTTAAAAACAAGCTGTCAGCTGATAGGCAGAGAGGTTGCCATTGTATACATACTCGTCGTGCATTCGAATAGAAAGAGAATAAAAAAAAAAAAAAAATGAACCGAATATTTTCAATCGTATACATGTATCTATGTATGGGGTGCTCCATCCCAAATCGGACAGTTTGAAAAACTTTTTTTTCATTTCCTCAGTTTTTTAAATATTTTTTAGTACCCATCAAAAGACCCTTCCTGTTAAATTTTGAGATTTTTCTTATTACCCGTTCAAAAGACATTAAATTAACAAAAAAACCGCTTTTTTTTGTATTTTGGTCATCACTTCTTAAATAATGGTCCAAATGAAAAGTTTTTTTTTCAAAATTTTTGATTTATTATGGCCTTTTCAGAGAAAAATACAACAAAAATATTCGACGCGTTTTTGAATGAGTTGTTTGAGTTTTAAGCTTTAGATCGCGTTTTTAAAAGTGAGTGTCATTTTTGTTTTTTTTTAAATTTATTGTTTTAAACGTCTATCTATTCAACAATTTTGAAGACTAGTTCAATCGTGGGATTTCAATAATTTCTATTTTTTGTCGATGTTTGAAAATTAAAAATTTTTTTTTTCATAAATTATTATGAATACCAATTTTTGTTAATGTATAGTATTTTTTTAATCATTTTGAATTAATTTTGACACTTTTTCATTGTTAACAGATTTTTAAAATTAATAATTAATCGATGAGCAAATAACAACACTTCAAGAATTGTAGGTATGAGTGGGCATTGAACCTTAATAGTTCACCGAATATTGCTGTCAAATGTTCACCTGAAAAACATTATTAAGATGCAAAAGAAAGATTTTATTTGCTATACAATACTGCGAAGTCAATCACAGGGGGACACAAAAATTTCATTCAATTATTACAATCATATGTAAGGTTATAAAAAAAATACGTGAAAAAAATAAAAACTGTTATTATTATTTTTCATAAACAGACTTAACGATTAATTATTGATTTTAAGAACCAGTTAACAATAAAAAAAAGTGTCAAAATAAATTCTAAATATTGAAAAAAACAGTATACAGTTACAAAAATTGGTATTCATAATAATTTATTTAAAAAAAAATTTTGAATTTTCAAAAATCGAATAAATAGTAGTTATGGAAATCCCACGAACGGTCTAGTCTTAAAAATTGTTGAATAGATAGATGTTTAAAGCAAAAAATTTAAAAAAAAATCAAAAATGAAACTCATTTTTAAAAACGTGATTTAAAGTTTAAAACTCAAAAACTCATTCAAAAACTCGTCAAATATTTTTGTTGTGTTTTTTTCTGAAAAGACCATGGAAAAACAAAAATTTTGAAAAAAAACTTTCAATTTGGATCATTATCAATGAAGTTATGACCAAAATACCAAAAACAGCGGGGTTTTTTTGTTAATTTAATATCTTTTGAACGGGTAATGAAAAAAATATCAAAATTTAACAGGAAGGGTCTTTTGATGGGTACTAAAAAATTGAGGAAATAAAAAAAAAAGTTTTTCAAACTGTCCGATTTGGGATGGAACGCCCCATGTATTGTAAATATATATATATAAATGCACATATCTTATATAGTGGATGCCACTGTTTGAGGGCACGTGAAACGGGAATAGAGCGAGAGGCAACAGCGGCAGTCTCCATCCATCACCCGCGAAGAGGAAGGCCCCTTTACCCCCTCCCCTCTCCCCCAACCCTTCTCACCGCCCCGTCCACCCGATAGCGCTCTTTCTCGACACGCGCTTCACAAACACACGAGACTGAAAACGCAAAGTCCGACAATCTCGGAATGCATTATCGGGGTTAGTTCGCAATGCTCCTTCGAAAGGATATCGACCTCAGTTAAATTCTCCTTTTTTGCATAAACAGAAAACAATTTATGAATTTAAAATAATATTAATATCATTAATATAAAATTGAGTTTTATGAAGTAAAAATAAAAATAATTTCAAAAATCATTTAATATAATCTTGCAATTTGCGAATTTTTTTGTGATTTAAAAAATCAAAATTATTCATGATTTAAAAAAATTAAAATTAACAATTTCCGTCAACCCTTAATGATTGTCATTTGTTATTAATTTCATTGTTTTCCTTATTGATTTGGCGGGTGTTTCCAATGCATAAAAAGTTTCACTGCTGTTTTAAAAATGAAGATATTTAAATTTAAAAAGCGGCGTTTTAAGAAAGACATATACAGCGCCTTACGTTTTTTCCAAAATTTCTTTTGGATTTTTTTTTTAACCGGGTACGCCCTTCGAAACATGGTCGGTTTTCGGTTTTTTTTGGCGTTGAAATTTTGACGCACGACCCATGAAAATTTTATTCAATTATTTTTCGCATGAAAACTTTGTGGGGGAAGGTATACACTTAAATTTTGTTTTTTTTTTTAAGTTGCGTACGATTTTTTTTCGCAAAAATATTTATATTTCCGCAAAAAACGACCATCTTTATAAAATGTAGCGTAACTCTAAAAATACTGGGTTCATGTAAATTCACTAACCTGCCACACAATCATTTCGCATTCAATGACATTTTTTTAGAAATTCTTTTCCAACATTTTTTTCTGAAATTTTTCCTGTCAAAAAAAAAATCGAAATTTTTTTTTGGAAAAAGCGAAATGAAGCTGAATATGTCCCCTTTGAAACGCCGCTTGTTGCATTGAAATATCTTCATTTTTAAAAGAGCAGTGAGACTTTTTGTGCGGAGCGGAATCGGCCGGCGAGTGTTTCCAAACTTTTGGGTGCCAGTATATATTGTATCTATAGACGACGAAACGGCGAGGTATATCTGGCGGACGGGACCAGTACACCGGTTTTAAATTAATGACTTTTACCTTCCGCGTCGGGGAACAATGCGCAGTCAGCTGGGGCGAAAACAACTCTCGCGGAGTGAGCTTCGAAAAGCCCGCGCGTGCGAGACGCGAGCGCGGGCTTTTCGAATTGGTCGCGCAGCGCATGCGCGCACTTACGCGATGAAGATACGATATGACACGAGCGTTTGCGCGCACGCACGTTTAATACTTGGCATTCAGTGTGTCACAATATACTTTGTCGTTAATCGATTTTGTATATTCGTATCGAGGCCACGGGACTATTCCACATTACAAGAAATCGCACATTCATATACATTAGACTGATTCAAAAAAGCGACTATTTTTTGTTTTTCAAAATAACCTATTAAATACTCTCGGGAAAGTAAAAAAATATGTCTGTTGAAAGCAGAGCTCTTAATATAAATATTTAGATACGTCTCATGGCAAATTTCTATTTCCCATTTAAATAACACAGGATAAAAAATGTCAACCTTTGAAATTTCATATCTCGGCTTCGAGGCAATGTACCAAAATGAACGATACATACTTTTGTAGAGAATTGAACGTTCTACAAAATAGATCTCTTATGAATTTTCGATAAACTCATTCTTTCAAAAGTTATTCAAGGTTAAAGTTAAGTTTAGAGTAAATTTCACTTTTTTTTTAGTTTCCGGCAAAATGTTGGAACTTGTTACTAAACATCGTAAAATCTTTCTTGAAACAAAAGTTTAAATTGCATTAACATAAATAACCTAATTTTTGAAGAAATAACCGACAGTATTTCATCCATATTCATAGTCCAATATACATAAATATTAGACCGTGAATAACTCTTGAAGAAGTGAGTTTATCGAAAAATTATAAGAGACCTTTTTTGTAGAGCGTTCAATTCCCTACAAGAATATTTCAATTCGGTACATTGATTTAAAGCCGAGGTATAAAATTTCAAAGTATAAAATTTTGTTCCTGTGTTATTTAAATGGGAAATAGAAATTCGCGATGAGACATATCTAAATATTTATATTAAGAGCTCTGCTTTTAACAAGCATCTTTTTTAACCTCCCCGAAAGGATTCAATATGTTATTTCGAAAAACCAAAAATGGTCGCTTTTTCGAATCAGCCTAATGTATATTATATATATATTTATGACACGGGATGAGTATTATCACCCTTCGAGCATTCATAATTCCGCGATGGCGTGGGCAACACACGTTCCAGACCAATAAACGTTCGCCCAACCTCGTTATTCATCGATTTCCCAACAGCGATAAAGAAAACCCTCATTATTAAAACAGAAGGATCGATTTAAAACTCGCGCCACATACTTCCGGTTGAACTTTCTCGTTCCTCAAAACTTTTGTCATGTTTGCGCATCCATAGACTTGATAGCTTAAGATAATCCTTTTTTTTTTACTTTGTGTATCAGTTATTCCTTTAGTCTGTTGGTTTTTCTAATTCTTAGACCCACATAAAAAAAACGACTTAGCTGTGGTAACAAAAAAAAATTAGTCGACTCAACCAACTATCTCAGTGCTCTGAGCGCCAGACGAGAAGTTGGTTGGATCAACGATTTTTGTATGGTTGGTTTACAAATGGCAGACCAACTAGTTTTTTAGCTCGGCCAACCACGAGTGAAATGATTGTATCAACTATTTTGCTCATGGTTTATTATAATTTTTATTTATATCTACACATTATTTTTAAACATTTTCATCTTTGAATATCGCTACACATATGTAGTTTAAAATTTCGTAAAGCTTCGTCTCTTCTTCAAGACAAGGTAAAAGAAAAAATACCCTTTTCAATGGGAATCCATTTGGGATTCGAACGTCTTGCGTTTAGCCGCAATATCCATACTAAAAAAAAGGGATATCAAACATCGACGAACTTGAAAAGGTCATAAGCGTCGAGGGGAAAGTTCGTTTGTGCGAGAGGAAGCCACCTGGCGGATTTTTTGGCTACTGATAAATCTGCAGATATGATCATATAGTTGGCTACAGTGCCTATAAAATTCGTTGTCCGTCCTTTACCCTCTTGAATACTATTTTATTAGTTAGTCTGACTGATCAAGTCAGTTGTGTTGACTAGTCGCGTCAACTATAACTATGAATAGTAGATGGAACTAATGCTAGGTTGTTATTGCAACCAAACAGATGGTTACGGTAACCGAAATATACCCAACTGATAATCAGTTTGTAGTCCCAACCAACTATTTTTTTCTGTGCAGATTTGGCGTGAATTTTCTGTCCATGAATCATGCAGTGGCCATGTTCCAGGCCGGTTAAGTTGGAGGCTGTCCGTTTCGATAGTTCGCCGCGTGCCTCCTGGTTAAACCACGAAAACAGCGCCTTTCTCTGCCTCTCTCTCTCCCTCTCTCTCTCTTTCCCTCCTCTTGCATTCTGTTCCTCTCGTTCACAAATCTACTCTACCCAACTACACGTATATACCGGTCAGTACATATCTCGAAAAACCTCGAAGATGTGGTAAGCCTCCCGGTGGCTTTCCCGGCTGTTCGCCGTGCACGGACACACACGGAACTACATCCGCGGCCCCCGAGCATTTATTTATGGCCCTTGGGTCGTCGGGGTGCGCTGTTACCGCCCCGACACCGGGCACTTTGCACCGTGCACTGCACCACCCACGAAATGAAGTCGTTTTTCTATCTATCTCTATTTCTCTCTCTCTCTCTCTCTCTTCTTTTTCTGGTGTAGTCTATTTTTTTTTTATTCGCTACATATGATGCATTTTTGAATGCGAGGCGACGCATCCGTTTCCCCGTTTCGGCCGGTTTTCCGTTGTACTTATGATGGACAAGATTTTTCGCTAATTTAATTTCGAAATTACTAAAAAAGCACCTTAACACTCGTTTTCGAGGGTTATGTCGAGCTCGATAAATAAAAACAAAAAATATTTTTACGTGTATTAAAAAAAAATGAGAAAAAAAAGAAAATTAAATAATTTTTAAGCTAGTAAAGAAGGGGTTCAGAAAGGAGTGTGCTGACCGACATGATTGCAACCGTTCTAGTCATCCGATACAAAATTTATGAAAAAAGCAGTCTTAAGGGGCTGTATACACCTGGAAAAGGGGAAAAAAGGTAGATTTCCAGAATTTTTTCCTGGAAAACTATTGGAATGATCGGAAAAGGGTTTTTCCTGTAATTAAGAATATACATTTTCAAGAATGTTTTCATTTTTTTTAATTTGAAAATCTTGCAAATTCAAGGAGTATTTAAGTCGTCTACGGAATACCGTAAAAAAATCTGCTTTAGCGGTACCCAGTGATGGCGTTTCGTCAAAAATCATGTGAAAGAAAAAACCAAAACGGGATATTACAATAGATACTATTGTCTTGTCTTTGTCATAGCCGATTTAAAAACATATCGATTTTTGATAAAATGGCGGACGCTTGAACTCGACGTAGATATTTTCAAGAAAAAATTCGTTCGTATTTTGACGAAAAAAAAACTAAAAATCGGAAATAAAGAATTCTATGACAAAGACTAGATAATTATGTACACAATAACGACAAAAAATTTGAAGTTTATCGGTTCCGTGGTTTTCGAGATATTTTGGGTACCGCTATGACAGATTTTTTACGGCACTCCTTTAACGGCTTAAGTACTCCGTGAATTGGCAACATTTTGAAATACAAAAAATTGAAAATATTCTTAAAAGCGTATATTTTTAACTAGGAAAAACCCCGTTCTGATCATTCCAATAGTTTCCCCGGAAAAAATTCTCGAAAATTACCTTCTTTTTTCCGTTTCCAGTTGTATATTCCCCCTTAAGTAAAATAAAAACATTTATTTTCGCTGGGAAAAAGAAAATTGCACATTTGGACACGAAACGATCCAAGTTTTTCCAAAAGAATCAATCACTCATGATGTTGTTTGGCGAGAAAACTTTGAAGCTCTACCTGTCACTTCTCTACCGAAAATACAATACACACGTTTCAATAAAGATGCTGTTATTTTTTTTTTAATTTACGTTTATGAATAACCAAAGATAATTCATCTTCGAGTTTGAAGAGGAACATTTTCGTCGGTGCTAATTTTTTCCCTATTATAATTATTTTGGTTGTTGTTGTTATTAAATTAAAAAAAAAATCCATAACATTGCATTGAACCCCAAAATTTCTCGTAAAGTTCGCGTGTGCCATATCGACAAAATCACAATTTTCGATTTCGAATTTGGGGCGCCATTTTCCTTATTCCTTCCTGCACAAAAAACTATTTTTAATCTTTCATTCCCCTATTTTAACATCCAAATTTCTGATCAATCATTCGTACAACCAAAACAAAAATATTGCACAAATTACCCAATTACAAGTACCACGTTTTTTGTTCACAAATTTTTCTCTTTCTGATTATAAAGTTGGCGTACAACTGGCCCCGAAAATTTGACCTTTAATAATTTTCTTATGGAAGCAAAACATTTTTTCCCCATTCGCATCGTCGCGCGTTACTTAAAACCTATTCCAACTCTCAAAGTACCTCACAAATATAATTTATCGAGTGATAATTCATTTTAACGGTCATAATTGAGCGATTCGTTGAACCCACTTAATCTCTCCTCATTCCGGGTTGATAATTTTTCAAACGCTGAAAATGAAATATCGCTCAGAGTTGAACTATTTATCGGTCAATGAAATGAGAAAACGGAGCTCGGAGTTTCGATTCTCCAAGATTTACGAGGGCATACCCCGTGTTTGTGAATTTGAAGGGTAACGAGAGGGTTCGTTTCAATGAAGTTATTATTTTTGATGTGAGAGGACCCTCTCGCACGCCGTAAAGTGTCACGCTGTCAAGGAGACACGCAGAATTCGAAGGAAATAGAAAAGAGGAATGATTGAGAATAGTGGCAGCGCGGGAATAGAGGAATAATGGAGGGATGATATAGAGCGTGTTTGGTATTTATTTCGGAGGGATAATTATTGTGTTGTGCGGTTTTGTATTTTTGGGGGTTAGCTCTTGCAGCGGACTCGGGTCGCATCGAGAAAAACCGCGAATTGAACGGGAATGGGAATCGAGGGAGGGAGCTTTTTGGAGGAGTTAAGGGAGCGAATCGACCCCCCGGCCTCGTCCTCTTGGGCATAGAGAGAAAAATTGAGACGAAACGAGAGTGAGAGAGAGGAACGTCGCGCCGGTGTCTCGAGAGCTCGTAAATTTTCGAATCCACCTCGGAGGGGGTTTTTGTCGGCCTTATACGGGAACAGCAGCCTCTGGACTGCTGTTACGAGAAGAACGGGCTCAAGGATCAAGGATCCCCGTTGCGGGGCGCCGGGAGAACTCAGGAGAGAGAGAGAGAGAAGCAGCAACAGGCTGCGGCCCGAATCTCCACATAACAACCCCCGATGTTCTCGCGCCCTATATACTACCCCCAAAGCGTCCTGTTCCTCTAAACTCTTGAAAAACACCAAAACACTATCTCTCTTTCTCTCCTTCGGTCGTACGGTTAGGGTTTGGGTTTCGCTCCATGTCATCCTCAATGAAAATAGATGCGACAATGAGCAGCTTGTGAATTATATCGAGACAAACGAGAGAGGGAAATATGTATCTGTCTTGGGTTGAATTATTAACGAAGAAATTTGATCGAAGACTGATATTTAATCCCCTAATAATAGGCAAACTGTTTGTTAGAGATCTAGTAAAAAAATTTTTGTAATAAATATAATAAAAAAATATGTAGTTTTTATGCATATACAGTATATTAGTTTTCATAGACATGTATATAGTAATATTCCAATGCAAGTATATGAAAAATTAAATAACTTCTTTTAATTTTAATATACGCTCCTTTATTAAAATTCCATTGCATAGTAAGATTTTTAAAGCAGAATCATGAAAAAAGATATGAAAATTAATATTCTTTTGTATAATAATTTTACATTACATGTCTGAATATTCATATTCATTTTATGAAAATTATATTACCTTAACTGGAATTAATTATTGTTAAGCGAGTTATAAAAAAGAGATAGATAGAAAAAAAAATCTGCACGAATTATCTGATTTAATTTTACTCTCCGACCGGGATTCAAACCCTCGACCCTACCTACTATCCTACCTAACTACCTAACATGCTATTTATTACGCTACCGACTACTCATGAACTCCCTCTATACTTGTGTAATATATAAATGATGTAATGTCTCAAAACTTTATTCTGCGCAAAGCTTAATTCCAGCATTCCTGACCCATCATACGTTATGTGACCCCTCATAATTTAATTTCAGAGCCCCTAACCCTTTATTAGTTATGTGAACCCTTAAAACTGTTTGACAAAAACCGTCACCTTCTCATAAGTATTTCTTTTTAAATATTACATATTTGAAGACATTTTTTTCAGTGATTGATTGGAATTTTAAGCAATAAGTGTATTAATTTTCTATAATGTATCTTGAAATTGCGAAAAAATATGCAAAAACCATTTTCATATACGGGGATATTAATTATCAATGTTCACTCTTTTAATTTTAATATACAAATATTAAACACAAGATAAAATTGTTAATTTTCCAATACTATGTAGATTAATTTCGATTTCGTATACTTGTTATTGAAATTTCATATACTTTTGTATATGAAATTTAAAAACTTATTTTACAGCGTCGGTAGAATATTAAGAGTACGTATTTAAACTTTAAATACGAGGTACTAAACTTAAATTACGAGGTACTTGATTTTTGAATACGTAGTGGATGATTTCGAAGACCTTGACAATCTAGATTTAGTATTTGGTATTTAAAATGATCCTCCTTGATATTTAAACTCTGAGTGCATGATATTTGAACTTGTAATACTAGGAATTTGAGCTTTGAGTAATTTGTATCCAAAGTTTGAGTACACTTTGAGGATTAAAACGGTAATTAATCCGTGTTCAAACCTTAATTACTTGGAATTAAAATTCTGAGTACTCAAGGAATTAAACGTTAAACTCAGTTTAATCAATTTCATTGCATCCAATTCGTCGCGAACGTCTCGATGAAAATTGTTTTATTTCTCACCCAAAATCAATGCACCGAGCTCCCGTGTATTTAATTGAGGCTGAATTAAAAAGTGACATAACTCGACACACTTTCTAAAATGAATACAAATTTCCTAAAAATAAATAAATGTCCTTGTTCAAATTAATTACATTATCCAGAACCGGTCTTTCGCTTCAATCAATGATAAATTAAATTTTAATCCGTCGATAAATCCATTGATAGATTCGGGAATGCGAATATTCGAACAGCGTGAAATCAACGATGGACAATCGTATTTGCCAATATCAACTGATCGAAAATTTTTACAAATTCTCACATAATTATCACGTAGCTTGGAAGTGAATTTTCAAGATGTTAATTCAATTTTATTCTCGCAATGTTATTTCTCATTGGCAATAATAAATCACGAACGTCAAATATTGGGATTCCAAGCTAAACACAAATCATTACGAGGTAGTGATTAAATCGAGAATTTATCGCGGTAATTGTTGATTATGGACAGAAATTGCAATACAATTCTCTCTAATCGCTCGAATGGCAACGCTCTTATGAAAGCATTCTCGCTTTTGCAGAATGCAAAATAGATTTATTCAATGCCAGTTTATATTATTGGTTGAGAACGATCGACTGACCACTAAAGTTATTACAGGACCAAGACCAGAACGGAAAGTAATGGGAAAAGTGAGAGAGAGAGAGAGAGACTTCATGTACAATTTTATCAGATCATGGAATTTTAACAAGCAAAAGGGCTTAAGTGACATTTCCCATGTAAATAATGTCAGAGCTGAGGCTAAAAACGAAGTGTCGAATATCTTTAATTCCTAAAATTTGCGCCCTTACGTTAATTAAGCAATCATCCACATTGACGCAAGTGCGAAACCATTTGTTTAAAAAAAAAGACTCTGGACTATTAAATCCTGCACTTTCTCTCTCTCTCTCTCCCTCCCTCCCTCCCTCTCTCACTCTCTCTCTCTCTCGCTCTCTCTTTCTCTCTCTCTCTCTCTCTCTCTCTCTCTCTCTCTCTCTCTCTCTCTTTCTCTCGTAATTGCCATTGCTCGTCGTTGGCGAACCAGTTCCGATAAAATTGACCTTATAAATCATCGCTCGAGGAGACAGACGCTGCATACATATACATGTAGACCGTGGAATATGTAAATTCCCATCGATGATAACCCGCCCAAGATTATCGTCAAAATGAAATTAAAACGAAATATTACGGCATTACATCTTGGGCGAAGAATTTTTTCAAATAACAAATATAAATAAAAATACTGTGACTGTCAAATCGGCGATATCGTTGCGATTTCGCTCGCGAACAAAAGTTTGCTGTGAGCTCGCGATTTTCCATGCTTCGTGACTCATCGCTACCCTTTTTGCGCACTCCTCAATGTAATTGCTCCGACACCGATCTTGACCGCAGCAAAGAGATGAAGCGAAACGTGGACGCTTCCTTTCGCTCTATAATAATAAATTATAAAGCGTATAATAAATAGAGAGAAAGAGAGAGAGAGAGAGAGAGAGAGAGAGAGAGAGAGAGAGAGAGAGAGAGAGGGTTGAACGTTGTCGGTTGTCCGCTCGTAGCCTTTATTTATGGCGGAATGATCAGCCCGTAATTACAATGCCCATCCACCACGAAGCCCTCTCGAAAGGGCCATCTTTTCCGCTTCCCTGTACCTTCGCAGCCCTTTTTCCATTCCCTCTTTCCCCAAAACCCAATATCCCTCGTCTCTGGTCCAGTTGGTCAGCACGTCGAGACGAGGCCCGCGGATCGAACGAACGTGCAAATAATTTCGATATAGGGGAGCGTGGGGCTAGTTGTAACAGTTTTTGGAAAAAGGCCTGTAACACCTAAAATATGTATGCTTTTAAGATTGTGAGTAAGAGGGTTTGTAAAGTATATATCTGAGCACTAATTCCAATTGAAAAATAATTTTTAATCTTTACCCATCTTTTACACCAGACGTTTTTTGAAAAAATTGGAGCTGTTGCAACTTGACCCATGTCTGGGGCTAGTTGTAAGAGGCTTGGGGCAAGTTGTAACAATGAAAAGACTGGCAACATTTATACGAAAGAACACGTTTTTATTGGTTCACAGTCTTGTATTATTCATCGTGGTTCATTCTCGTGATGATTATAATCTTTGGTTGTCTCTCATGCTAAAAAAAATACAATATCATAACTTAGCATATTTTTCTGGGCAATATTAGAGTAAAGAAGAGTAAAAGAATGCACAAAAAGCCACGAATAATTTGTAATACTATGTAATCACTACACTACAAGTTGTAATAATGTTATTTATACAAATACATGTAGAGAGCAGAAAAAAATACACGCGCATGGGACAAGTTCTAACATGTTACAACTTGCCCCATGGGCTCATTACAGACAAAGTCCCCATTTTTTGACTTTCCGAAAGTAGGTCATTCCCACATCTTGACTTCTCCTACAGTCCCCACTTCCGATCCGGCGCCATATTGTACGCCGTAGGCGCGCATGCTCGTGTGAGCGCGCATGCGCTGTTCTGATCTCTTTACACTTGCGCACGCGCCTTCGTACGTACGTCCGTTAGAGTGGTGAAACTATAAATAGGGGAAGTCGAGATGTTGGAATGGTTGCCATGGTAACCCGGTCAAGATGTGGGAGCGGTCAAGAAATGGGGCGTTAAGAAATGGGGACTTTGTCTGTATGTCTACTTAATGAAATATCTCAAAAACTACAAATTTTAGAATAATTAAAAAAAAAAAGCAAATGAAAGCCAGTTAAATTTACGATGTAACAAGGAAAAAACAATAAACAATTGATTTAATTTTAATAGTCAAAATCAAAATTTTCGTAAGTATTCTTTTTACAAAACCTGGCCGAAATGGAGCTCGTGTGCATATCCTCTTATTTTGATGTCTCGCGGGGTATTAGCGGTGTTTACGTTATGCTGCGAGTTATAAGAAGCACATTCAGCAAAAAAATTAAATCAAAATGTTTTTAATTCCCAGTCAAAATTGAGTGTTACAACTTAGCCCTGTTACAACTAGCCCCACGCTCCCCCACATCCGCTGTGTGCATCAAACGTGTATCGAAAAATCGTGTATTCCGTAACCACGTGGTAGGGAGCTCTCTCGTTCAATTATCCGCAGAAATAGCTCGATACAAAGAGAACGAGCGAGAGAAAGAGAGAGTAAACGCGAAAACGACCGAACCTTTAGCCCTTTTTTTGGCTTTCGTCGATACGATCATACGGAAGAGCCAAAATAAGGCAATGATTTGGTCGAGTGAACGAATAACTCAATTTCGCATGAGCGCATTAAATTTTGCCTTTAAGGGGGAATATACACCTGGCAGGGTCCGAAAAATCGACTTTTCAATTTTACAATTTTTAAAGAGAAAATTTTTTTTACATTTTTAAATAGAAAAAAATTGAAAATTTTCTTGAAAGTGTATATTTTTAACTAGGAAAAACTACGTTCTGATCATTCCAATAGTTTTCCTGGAATAAATTATCGAAAATTACCTTTTATTCCGTTTCCAGGTGTATATTTTCCCTTAAAGGCTAAAGGTGAGCTTGTTTTATCGAAAGAAAATGTTGACGAGTCTATATTTATGCGAAAAATGTGTAAAAAAAGATGCAAGTATTTACAGCATATACATCGTTGATGAAAAATGTAAAAGATTTATACTCATTACAATTTTAAACTTAGTAATATATTGTAATATATGTAATAAATTTGGCACTTAAGCAAAATATATCTTCAGTATGTGAAATGGATTTGGAATATGAATATAAAAAATATGCGCGCAAAATAGAAAATAAATAAATAATAATATAACAATAACAAATCGATAATATATGCCTAAATGGGAAGTATAAAACACATTTCACATGTTCTTATCATCAAAGTATTTTGTACTCTATTATAATTGTATCTAATGTATTTCACCCATAATCAAAATATATTTGAAGAATATTAGTATGCAAAATAGATTTGTAATTATATTTTTACAAAATGTAGAATATTAAATATTATGACAATAAATATACATGGGGCGTTCCATCCATCAAAGTTTGAGAAACTTTTTTTTTTATTTCCTCAAATTTTGTATATTTTTCAGTACCCATCAAAAGACCCTTCCTGTTCAATTTTGAGATTTTTTTGATTACCCGTTCACAAGATATTAAATTTTTTTTTAAAACCGCTCTTTTTCGGTTTTTTGGTCATAGCTTCTTTAATAATGGTCCAAATTAAGTGTTTTTTTTTTAATTTTTATTTTTTATGGCCTTTTTCAGAAAAAAAATCCACAAAAATAATCGACGTGTTTTTGAATAAGTTTTTTGAATTTTAAATTTTCAATCCTGTATAAAAGTGAGTGCATATTTCGATTTTGTTGAAATTTTTTTATTTCAAAGTCCTATCTGTTCAACAACTTTTAAGGCCAGTCCGGTCGTGGGCCTTCGATAAATACAATTTTTTACGATTTTTTTAAATAAAAAAAAAATTCTATCAATCATTATGAATATTAATTTTTATTACATGCAGGAAACATATTTCGTAAATATCCCTTGGATATATTCGAGATATCTTATTAATAAAGTTCATTCAATATATTCGAAATATATTTTTTCACCAACAAGAAAAATTATTTTTGTGGTTTAATTAATTTTATTGTAAATAAATAAAATTATCGGAAAAATTTATTTGTATCGAATGAATAATTTTAAAGAGGAACGCATGACATATACAAATCATTAAAATTATAAATTTTTTGCATATTTTTTACTAGCAAAAATTCTCATAGAGGCGCTCGGTTCTTCGTGTATTTCGATGTTCAGTTTTACCAACCGCATAACTCTATAAATAGACGTATTTCTCATCGAGCTTTTCGTTCCCACTGGCAGAAGCTGAAGATTTCTGGGGTCCAAAAGTCTGTTGCGTGAAATGAAGAAGAGACAGAGAAGAGAATAGAAGGAGATAAAGAGAAAGAGAGAGAGAGCCTATCGAGAAGACATGTTTAATTCTCGTGGGTTCGTTCGTCATACGCGAGAATCCAGAGCCCTCATGAATTTTTGTACACACTTGCCGGATATCCAACGTGGAATAGGCGCAAGAAGAGACGATGAAGAAGAGCCCAACTCACGAGAAGCGACGTTTGTTTGTTAGAAAAGGCCACTCTCGCGTATATCGCCCATTTTATCAAAAGAGATACGCCAAGTGCGTAAGCACTTCACGCATCGCGAGCATTCCAAATTTGACGGCGCTTGCGAGGCAAAAACGAGGATAGATTGAAATAGTAAACGCAATCGTTTTCATCTCATCTCGATCGAAGAGAAAAAAAATGCCCGAAAGGGATCGAAAAAAATTCCTAAATTTTTAGTGGTTTTTAACAATGCCTTATCTCAGTGAAAAATGGTCGTATCGAGGTCTAAAAAAAGGTATTTTGAAGTTGCAAGTTTTTAGTTTTGAGATCTTTCAGCCAAAAAAAATCGAAGCTACAGGTTTCACGCAATCCTCAGAAATAGTGAGAAAAAAAAATTGGCAAATTCTTTTTTTTTGCTGCAGTTACTTGGAAAAAAAAATCCCAGCTAAACTATTACATGGACCGGATAGCTTATTTATTTAGCTTTAATTTGCTTTTTTTGAGACCTCGATGCGACCATTTTTCACGGAGATATGGGACTTTTAATGAACAAGGACCCTTCTGTGTTTGACCATTGATATCTCAGCAACAAATGATCGCACAGAATTTAAAGGGAGGTTTCGAAAACTTGAATTAATGCTCTGCAGGGATTGACGATGGTTTTTGGAAAAAAACAAATTTTTCCATCGTAGCCATGAATTTGAAAAAACAGGAGGAAAGGGGCTATTTATGTTTTTTCAGAAAATCAACGGCTAAATTAAAAATATTGTCAAAACGACTAATGTTAAGCGTGACTTTTAAAGCTCAATATACCTACAAACTCCCTGTAAAGTTTCAATTTTATCGATCAAACGGTTTTTTTGTTTCAAGCTATACAATTTTTGAAAAAAATTAACGGATCATGTTTATGTCCCCAAACGTCCTAATCATTATTAAAGTGAAAAAATAATGAGGAAAATATATCTAGATATATTTTAGATATACAAAATATATGTTCGTGAGGTTTAAAGTTATATTATATTTTATTTGTTTTGCAACAAAAAATAGCTCCATAGAGGGCGTTTCAACAAAGTTATTTATTTGAAGAGGGGCTTAAGGAACTCTATTTCGGAGGTAAAAAATACAACAAATACATACCAAAAATACTTCATTCATTTCAAAATTTTCGTATATAAAAATGGAAAAATCGCGTGTCCTTAGAGACTTGGACTGTTATTTGAAAAAGATTTAAAGACTCCAAAAGCCGTTAAAATTCCCCACTTTCATTTTCGGCGTTTCGCTGATGTTCAATACAGAAAAAAAGAAGAAAAAATCAAAATTTTCTGCTGAAAATTATACAATGGTCACATTGATGGTCAAACTGACCCCAGATGGCGCCTCTTGGTCGCCAAGAACAGATTGAAATTTTGGTTCAAACTTGCACTGGGGTCATTTTGACCCCAGGTGAACACGGAGGGTTGATACAACAGTCAATAAGGAATTTAAAAAAAGTAACGTACCGAAGAGGATTCTTAGAGGAACCCCTAGCAATAATCGGAGCGACGTTTCGAAACTTTTGGGACATTTTGAGTGATCCAAGTTTTCTGTGCGTCGAAAAGTCAACATATTGATCGGTGAATTGCCGCATCGTTTGTGCAAGAATGACCTTGCCCTTGGAAGGATCGGACAATCACTAAGAGGCGGCCTTGAAGAACGAAAAGAAGAGACTCTTCAAAGAGTGTATTTCGCAAATTCGCATCACCATGGATGCTATTGGAAAACTGAGAAATTCGTGAACGAAAATGCAAATTACTTGCTGGATTATAAAATGTCTGAAGGTAGCACGGAGTCCAACCTTGAGGACTTTACCGGTGAAAAAGGGATGAGGCCTAAGGGATCGTTTGGCATTCAGTGAGAGCTCGATGGGGTTGAACGAGAGCGTGTCGAGAAATGTCTTGAAAAATGAGCGAATCCTTTGGTCGTTGTTACCTTACGCTCTGTAAATACGTGCCAAGGATTGGAAACCTTGAAGCAGGACGATTAGCAAAATGTTCCTTCTGTCAAGTGAAAAAAGAAGAAGGGCTCGATCGCGCCATGTCAAATGGCGAACCTTTTTTGCTTCTTCTTCAAAGCCTCCCTTCTTCCGCGTCCCTCGGCTTCGTGAGAGCCAAAAATTCTATGCAAAGTTTATACAAAATTAGGGGTTTTCACCGCTGTATCGAAGAAAAGGGCTTTGCATATTCCGCGTTGAAGGTTACCGTCTCGTCTCCTGATCCATCGAAGACTCCTCGCGAAGGGACAGAGAAGAAAAAACGACGAGTACAAGCCAACGGGAAAAGGCATTTTGTTGCAGCATGCACGATAAAAGCCCCCTAGGAAGAGGAGAGGAGATGATGAAGAACAAGATGAAGAAGATGAAGATGATGAAGGAGACCATGGAGATGAAGAAGAAGAAGAGGTGGAGGAGGAGGAAGAGGAGGATGAAGGAATAGGAGAGGAAGAAGGAGACTATCAAGAAGAAGAAGGAGAGGAGGAAGAAGATGGAGATGAAGAAGAAGAAGATGTAGAGGAGGAGGAAGATGAGGATAAAGGAATGGGAGATGAAGAAGGAGACGATAAAGAAGACGAAGGAGAGGAAGAAGAAGGAGAGGAGAAGAAGGAGAGGAAGAAGAAGGAGTTGAAGAAGGAGAGGAAGAAGAAGGAGATGAAGAAGGAGAGGAAGAAGAAGGAGATGAAGAAGGAGAGAGAGAAGGAGATGAAGAAGGAGAGGAAGAAGAAGGAGATGAAGAAGGAGGAGATGAAGAAGAAGATGAAGAAGGAAGAGATGAAAAAGAAGAAGAAGAAGCGGGGGAGGAGGAAGAGGAGGATAAAGGAATAGGAGATGAAGAAGGAGACGATGAAGAAAAAGAAGGAGAGGAAGAAGGAGAAAGAGGGGGCCCCCCGCCTTACAATGCGGCCTGATTTATGGCCTGGCCGTACATACATAGAGTTACACACGATATCATAATACCATTAATTCTTCGTCAAATTCCCCGCTGACTGAATCATACCGCTGCTCCGTGGCGGTAAATCACAGCGCGACTAATGCTCGCTTCTCGCGAGTCTTTTGCGCTGATCGTGTACGCTCTCTCACTCCTCGCAAGATCGCGTTTTGTTCAAATGTAATCGCAAGTCCCCGCGATCTTCGGCCGAACGTCGAACCTTCTTCTGGATCATCCACAAGAAGGTTTATGCAGTCTCCGAGTTCCTGTAGCGGTACAATTTCACTGTTCGATTCTGGCTCCAAAGACAATTCAAGTATTCTTACTCTATGGGTGATTCTCCCGAAATACTCATTTACGCCGTAACTTAGTTAATTTTCAATAAGCCCTCTAATTTCTTAGATTTTTTGCCAGAACAAGATCATAATGTTTTGAAACAGAGCGTCGGAACAGGTTTTGAAAAAAATCATTTCAATCGTTTTTTGCTCGTGTTTGACACCTAAAAATCATTCCTCTGGCCTGTGACCTTCGCATCTTCCCATATTGTAACGGTCTGAAAAAATACTTGAAATTTCGAAAACTATTTTTTGAAACTGAAACTGATTCCTCTGGATCAGATCCAGAGGAATGTCGAATCTGCCGGAGGAATCACTCAAACCGGGTTCGAGTGACGAATAAAAATGGGTTTGAATAAAAATAATTTCTCCAGGTTATTGCCACGCCATTATAAAGCGTTACAACCAAATGTTGCGTCATTTGATGTATTCGTGCAAGGAAGTAAGATAGTCAGTTTGTATTTGCGTTTCATTTTTTATTAAAACCGCCTATAAGTATTCCAACATTAAATATTCTAAAAAAACTGAAAATACTGAAATAAACTAATAAAAAACGTTATAGCAAAAGGTTTGCATCGTTTCTCTGCCTTCGCATTTATTCCTCTCACACTAAAATTTCTTCAAAGTAGGATAAATCCCGCAAAATAGAAAGACCAGCTTGTCCAAGTAGCAATGACGTTTAAATATCTTATACCAAGGTCATCGACAATTTAAGAAGTCAGAATGATTGTTTAAAAAAAAATTCAGACCCTCGAAAATGAGTACTTTGGCAGAATCACCCCTATTTACCTCGAGATTCGATTAAACCATTGAACAATCGGAGGGAGAGAGGAAAAAAGAAGATTTAAGGGGAGCAAAATCAGATGGTAATTGATCGCCCCCTCCCCCCTCGATTCAGGAGGCTCGTGCCCGATTCAGGCACGAGGGGGGACGCTTTCGAAGACCCAAAAACACATCTTGCAAGAGGAAGAACTCTGCGTATGAGGGAGAAGATTGTCTTCCCGCGGCTCTGATCGTCGGCGCGGCGATTTACGAAACACGAGTGACTCGAGTAATTCGTCCCGCGGCGGGCTTGATTTATCGCTCGACCTTCTTTCGGTGGACTCGTTAATCGAAAGACACTGTAACTTTTATACTCTCTCTCTCTCTCTCTCTCTCTTTTTTTCTTGGATGTTGCTGCTGGATTCACGCGCAAGATCGTGCGATCCAAACGTGGATCATCTCGATCTTAACTCTCTCTCTCTCTCTCTCTCTCTCTCTCTCTCGCTCTCTCTCTCTCTCGCTCTCTCTCTCTCTCTCTCTCTCTCTCTCTCTCTCTCTCTCTCTCTCTCTCTCCCTCTCTCTCTCTCTCTCTCTCGCTCGCTCGCGCTCATTCAGGATTTAAAAAGCACGCCTTCCTCATTTCTCTGCTTCTTTTTCTTTTTTTTTTGGAATACCAAATTATCGAAGAAACAGCACTCTCTGATCCTATGATTTATCGGCGTGATCACAGCGTATCTGACGCCATTTTTTTTTCCAAAATATTCGAACGAAACGGCGAGTTTTGGGAACACATTTTGTATTTCTGTATGGTGCCTAATATTTCTCGATAATTTCCTCGTTAATTATCGAAAGAGTTGGACAGCGGACACTTGGTGTAATCCATTATCACATACTTTGGGGACAGTATTCGTTGACTTTGTCGCTAGCTGAATAGATATTTTTTCTGTGATTTTTGAGAATTTCATCGAATTGCTCGAATCACGTAAACGGAAATTGGTTACTCGAAGTACGATAATTATAGGGACTTTTTTTTTGTCGAAGAAGAGGAAGAGCTAAATAGTTTTTCGTACAGTTTGTTTTTATTTGAAGCAAAGATTACGAAAATTTGTTTAAATTTTTTTTTTTGCCGAAGAGCAATTGAAATTCGTTATTTTGGTCTCAATGAGGATTTAGTAAATTTAAACATCGAGATACCCTCCAGTGTGTTTATTCCTTGTGATAAAACAGAAGGCTGCGATGAACGTTTCTTCTGTTTGATTTTTTCGGCCAAGCTATTTCTGCTCAATTTTCGAACGATCGATTTTTAACATTCGCTTTTTTTTAATTTTTCATCTATTTCTTTTTCGCTACATCAAACATGTACGCGAAATCTGAGGAATTTGCGAAAATATTCTCAACGAAAAAATATCCAAGGAAAATGCTACGATATTTTTAACTAATCACAAATCAGAGTGAAATTTTTGTAACCGTAACTTTTCAATTTAAGGAAAATATTCACCGATAGTAATTCTAGTCGGATACTCATAAATCCAGTTACGCTTCGAGTTATTTTTTAGTTATGCAAAACACAAAAGAATGAATGAAACGTTATCAAATATATGTTGTCATGAATTGCAGAATTGAATTTTTAAAGATTTTACAACCAGGAAGTCGTTGGTAAAAAAAGCGCATTACTCAGCTTAGGTTTTAAATGAACTCCTGGTTTAGTCATGAGCTTCTCTATCGCCGAAAGTTTTTCAGATATCTGCAATTTATAATATTAATTGATTATGAGCAAATGGGAAGTTTCAATCACATAGAGTGAAATCAAAATAGTTCTCATTTCCAAATACAGTGTCCAGGACTTTTAACTTCCTATAAATTCTATATTTAAAATTTATAATGAATTTAAAATTATTTTAATAAATAAATGTATTTATTTAAATAGATTATTTTTTCAACTTTCTTAGCATTAATTTTTGAAAATAATTTTATAGGATTATTGTCATACATTTTTACAATATCTAGACATTGAATTTTTTCCTATTGGAATGTCTTTACCTTTATGATTTGGTTTAACAATTTTCGAATGAATCAACAATATAAATTACATATTTTCTCATATAATTCCATCAGGAACCCCAATTTTACTTATACCTTTTGTAGTTTTAATTGAAAAAATTAGAATAATAATTCGTCCAGGAATTTTGCCATTTTGCCTATTCAAACTTAACATCCGAAGCAGAGCGGAAAATAAACGCAGTGATTTATCATGTCAATCACTACAAAATACATATTAGAGGCAAATCAATTTTACTATCTCTCCGTGTCCTAAAAGTGGAAGCTGTAATTATTTTTACTCGTCGATAAATTGTATCGTGGTCAATTTTGCGAATCCTTGAACGAAAACACTTGAATTCAAAAAAAGTCTTGAATTTCGAACGAAAAGACACTTGAATTTTGAAAGGTGAGTCAATTTCGATAAATCAGGCAGATTTGGAATAATGGAAGTTAAAATCGTTTGCACTTTGAATTTTAAGGTTGCGTCCCGATTTTTGGGATACTGCGGACAGAGTCCAGGCCAAAAAAGCACGCGAAACTCGCTCGTTCCATATTGCCGAAGGAAGAAGATCGGGTGCACACGTGGGCGTGGTGGCAAAGACATACGCTCTTCCCTCTTCTTCCTTCCACCACTTTCATTTCTCTCTCGTTCACGCGAGAATACCCCCGTCGAGGTTTCCTACATGTGGTTCTTATACCGTGAAAGACGAAAACACGAGTATATATCCGAGGCAAATGTTTTTTCCTTCCTTTTTTTTTGCCCCCAACAATCCACCATTCCAAATTCGCTGGTGGTCCAAAAAAAAAATCGAAAATTCTTCAGTATCCGCTGGAGAACGAACACGCTGGTCCCGTCTTGACAAAGCGTTTCGGCGTTACAACAGTGAAATAACTGAGTTAGCTCGGTAATACAATGACTGATGGGAAACCCGTGGTGAAATAACTTTGCTATCGTGACACATTAGTGCCTAAACGTTTCTCTCATCTTCCCTCTCGCTCTCTCATTCTCTTCATTCTCTTTTCTTCGTCGATGCGATCATGAATCATGTACGCCCACAATGAAGAGCCTGAGATCATCAAACATCGCGCAGGACCTCGTATGCCTCATAATGGTATAGGTTTAGGTGAAGGAACGTAAAAAGAACGGACTCGCGAGGCGCGCGCGAACCTTCGTCGATCATCCTCCGAGCCAGGATGGCCTTGTGTTCCTTCCACCACACTTATCAACGACTAAACGATACACCTCATCTTTATCCCTCCTCAATCCCGCTCTCTTGTTCTTCAGCCTTTTACACCTGGTCGACTTCTACAGCCACGATCGTTCAATGGCGTAATGAGGCAATGGATGATTACCCTGAATCATCCGATCATTGGTACCAATACTACGCCATTTGCTAATCGCTGTCAAGTCGTGGTGGCCGTCAGGTCAAATTCTTCAGTCTCAAAGAGGACGCGAGTAAAATGATTGAAAAGAGTCCAATCGTGATTCAGAAGTCCAATATTTGACCAATTGAAGATTTGGCGAAAGGCTAACCTAGGCTCTGATTCTTAGCGTATTGGGACTTGACCTAAAAAAGACCTCATTGCGATCATCGCAAGCTATTTGTTAAGGATTCAACGGAAAACTACTTGAAGCCTGCGAGGACTCGAAGTTCGGAAGACTGAGCATCGTTACGATGATCCTAAATCCCCACTATTACCCTAAATCATTCAATGACCTGTTCCAGGATCATATTCGCAAACAACCACTAAATCTGCAAGTGTTTGCGGTAAACCAACTCTCTTCTCAAGAATAACGAAAAGGAATTGATTTAAAAGGCCTACAGATTTATATTTCACCTGATTAGAGATGCAGCCTACATTACTTGAACTCAAAAATGCCTATTCGTGACAATCAAAAACTGTGTAAAGCTGTGCGGAGATATTGACCGGGGTTGAAGAACGTTATTCCGTCTTCAAACAAGAAAAGCGGATACACTGAAAGATCTCTAAAACGATGACAATCAAACGGTACTCACTCTGTCCTATGTGAACTCTCTTCATCCAGGGATAAATTTGCGGTGGATTGCCACCGCTCGCGTTACCCTTGTTCGACGAATTATTCCCGGTGCTCGATGTGCTCGAGGTCGACGATGCCGGCGACGACGCCGACGATGCTGTCGTAAGGGTTGAACTACCCTCACCGATACCGCGTGAGCTGCCACTTGGTGGTGAGGCTGCGGACGCGGCCAGAGATGACCTGGAGGAGCCTCCCGGTGGCGATGTCAGTCCAGAAACCGTTGCCTTCGAGGTACCAGGTGTAACAAGCGGAGTTGGACTGTTTCTCGATGTACCCGTTGTCAAATCCTGCGGCGATGCAACGCTCGTCGATGACGTCGAGTCCGCATATTTACAGCTCGACGCTGAGGCCGCGGTCACCGCATTCTGTACCTGGAGCAGCGTTGCACTTGGATCCTGATGAATCTGGGACTGCGAATGATGCTGCTGCTGCTGTTGTTGCTGCTGTTGCTGTTGCTGATGATGATGTTGCTGCTGGGCAACAGCCTGTTGTGCCGCTGCGTGCATCGCTGCGGCGTGTTGTTGCTGTTGTTGCGAAGTCGTCGTTGCGTTTAATCTCGGTTGGGGCTGCAATTGCGTGTAATCTATCATACCCGTTGGCGGTGCATGCTGCATCCCTGCTGCTGGTGTCGCATAAGGATGCTGAGGATAATGCTGCTGCGGCGAATAACACGGTGTCGGATATCCGGTTGTGGCGGTATTGGGATTGTAATAATCGCCACCGGCGGGTGATGCAGCCTGAAGCGGTTCACCCGGTGAGTTTGGCGTTGGACGTTGCTGCTGTTGGGCCTGTTGACCCGCGTAGCACGATGCCAATGAATTTACAAACTGATAGGAACTCATCGTCAACGCAATTTCGTCGTTATCGTTGTGCCACAAATTTACAGTTACTTCTCACAGTTGAAACGGCTTCGGATCAGCTGTTTTGCTGATCCCACGATCGTTCTCTACTCGACTTACCTAGATCACCCTTCAACGGGACACCACGCGCACTTGTCACGTCAAACCTGTCGCTCGATCATCGCAGGGCCTCTATTCGCAGCTTCTGTACTTTAAGGCCCCTGCAAAGTGGTACTCTATCGATTACCGTTTCAAGGGAAAAATTCTGACATCAACCAAAGGTGATACCAGGGAAGTCGTGCACAGCCGATGACACCGCACACGTTGCGACGTAAAACTGGTAGCGACGAATTTATGGGGTTGAAGGGACCCAAACGTGAATGACGACGACACACCGGAGAGTCTCGATGATAATTAACGACGTGTTCGTGGCGTTTAACGACGACTAATAGGCCTGCGAGTTTAACACAACAACGAACGAGGATGCGAACAAACAAACGAGAGGGGAAAAAAACGTAAGGAAAAAGTTGCGAGCGTGTTGCGAAGTCTCGTGGTTGGCGCGCGAGGTACCAGAGACGGGCTCACACACGCTTACACGCACGTACACGCACGCACACGCACACACACGCACACACGGTGGGCTTTTGCTTTACGAGCTCTCGCCACGTGGGTCCCGGGCTATAAAACTGTCTTCCGGCCTTCTTTACGACCTTACCGGGGCGCACAATTACCCACGGGGAACACCCGACTTGCCGATCTCGTTGGCTCTTCCGCTTCCTTCACTTCTTTTGGCTCCTTCGCGTTTTGTCGTTGAGGAGCGTGACACGGGCAGTGCCCCATTGATGACCCGTTCGACCATTGATAAATAAACGAAACTCAACTCAATGACGACGCAATGATGATGAAGAGGAAGATCCTGATTTATAAGTTCTGGGATCAAGTCCCCTCCGGAGGCTCGACGAAAATCCTCGTGAATTCGCCAAAATTAATCCGCACCTTTCATCGATTTGTCATTCAGTTCCGAATACTCTTTTTTCCTTATCAATTCACGATGAACCAACTTTTCTCTCAAAGAGAACAGATCAAAACACGAAGAATCTTCGAAGAATCCCGATACACTATCCGAGGGTGCCCCACGATTTCTTCGGCCGTTTGTCAATCGCGCTTTTCCAAAGCTCCTTTTTCACTCAAAGCTCATTTTGGGTTTGCTGACAACGCGATTATTTTGGAGCAAAGAGAATACCAAAAAAATTGTTGATTATTTTTTTATTTTGAAAAACGTTGGCAAACGAGGAGCTCGCGGGGTCCGGCACCGTGGCTCGTATCGAACCCGAGTGACGGCGTATCGTCGAGGACCGGCTCGGGTTACCGTCTCACTCCGAGAGTGCAGCACCACTACGCGCCGTAGGGCACTCTGGTGAACAAGCTCCGACACACACTCACGAGGTTTTTCGATGCCAGCAAGCAAGCCAGATAGAGAGAGAGAGAGAGAGAGAGAGAGAGAGAGAATGAGAATGTGAGAGGTTGTGTGTGTGTGTGTGTGTGTGTGTTGGCCTCTCTCGCTGGTTTCTCTCTGGCGCAGAGTCGGTTTGTGGAGGAGCAAAAGTGTGCGGAGGAGCGGGAGCACTCGTGAGAGAGGCACAGCAGCCGAAGAGTGAACCGCAAACAGACGCACGCACACGGAAAAAGGAGCACACAGATGGAGGAGCCGCAAAGAGCGATTGAGGGAGGAGGGAGGGAGGGAGGGAGGGAGAGAGAGAGACGAAGTGAGGAGGCTGATCCGCGAGCGACGTTCGCGAGTAAGAGATAGACCGATAACTCCGATACCGGGGCAGAGATACGCCGGAGGAGCGTGCAGGAGAGAGAGGGAGGAGGGAGGGGGAGGGAGGCGAGAGCGTAAGAAAACACACCGCGGTTTGTGAACTTAAGTATATGTGTAACTCTCTCCTCTCGCTCTTTCTCACTCGTTTAAACGTGTTGAGATGGAGCGTGTGCTGCGTGCGCGGAGGGAGGTGGTATCGTACTGAAAGTCTCGCGGATCCTCGGAGCCGGTGCGGTAGCTGTCACGTGCCCGCGCTCCGTGTCAGGAAAGCTTTCGACCAATCCCCGTCGTTCGTCAAACCTTGATTGGTCTCTCCTCCTCTCCTCTCTCTCTCTCTCTCTCTCTCTTGGTTTGTGGTGCTCTCTCTGTTGCTCTCCAGCTCCTAACTTCCCTCCTCCTTCTCTCACTCTCCTTCTCTATCTCTGCCTCGAGTACAGCAGCGACGCCGACGCCACTCCGCTCCGGTGAATTCTTCAACCCCGTTCCCTTCTGCTTTTCGCTCCCTTTCGCTCCCTCTCTCTCTCGCTCTTGGTCTGTCCAAAGCCTCCCTCTGTCGCGCGACAAGGGCTGTCGAGCGAGAAACACGCGAAACAGGGGAAAAAGGACACTGCCGAAGGACGAGGGAAAGAAAGAGAGAGAGAGCAATAAGGGTGCGCTGACATGTTGGTGTTGCGGAAAGAGAGGGAGGAGGGGGGAGCGAGAGAGAGACATGAGGGAGGAGGGGGCTAATGGAGAGATATTCGGGTGCTCTCGTGGTATCCAAGTTTGTGGAGGGGATTTTTTTTTGAGCTCTCCCATGTCTTTGGACTGTTTTTGGTCATTTGATGCTCCTCTCCCTCCATTTTTTCATCTCTCGTTCTCGAGGGTTTTCCTCGTGCACCACGAAGAAGCCTTTTCGGCTTCTCCCGATGATGCGGGCATTTTCCCCACTCCTGGATTTGGAAATGTGGATTTTGCTCCATATTCTCGTTTTCCGGGCTCTCCTTCTCTCTTATTTTACTACTCGACTTTGACGTCTTGTGAGGGGAAAATTCCCTTGCGCGACCCCCCTCCCTCTCTCTCTCTCGCTTTGTCTCTCTTTCTCGATGTCTATTCGGTCGTGCCTCCCTCCCCTCCTTCCGATTTTTTGACACACGTCGGTGCTTCTTGTCTGCAAAAAGAGCGAACAGTCGGAGTTGATCGCTCGTGAGAGAGGATGACTTTTTGACGTTTTAGTTTCGGGCGTGAATTTGACTTTTCTGAACGATTTTCCATCAGCTGGGCGATGAATTTTCATATCGAAGAGCGAATAAGGCGCTTAATGACGTTATCAAGATACGATAACGCAGTTTTTCCGACTCCATCAATGCTAAATCTCAGTTGGATTGATAATACCGCCGAGAGAGAACATTTTTTGTGACGATTCGAAATATTGGAAATTGAAAGAATAAAAAAATTAATTATTGAAAACATAAACGAGAATATTTGTGTAGCACGAGGTTTTATTCATTTTTCAAATCAAAACGAATTATAAATTCCATAATCTTCTTTGAATGGATTACATTTGATTTAATTTCTTCAATTTAAGCAATAAAATATATTTAATTACATTTAAATTCTGACGAATTATCGTGAAGTAATTTCTGGAAATTTCCAAAAAATTCAGCTTTTTTTATAGAAGATACATTTTCGGGAGAATGAAAATTTCATTTAGGTGTGGATCGGGCCTCGCTATAAATTGCGTTACCATTAAACGATAACGAAATGTCTCTGCAGAGATTTATGATGAACCACAATCATTGAGTACATGGAGAATTTTTTTTTTTTAAATATATTAACTCTCTTGGGACTTTTGACCAGCAAACCCTTGAAATTTCGAAAAACTCGTGCGTTTTTCGCATTTTCTCGTTAATTTTCGATGAGATAAGTTTTTTGAAATGCCATTGACGTTGAAAAAATATTTTTTACAATTTTCGAAATTCTTTTTCAAACCGATTTATTGCGATTTTCAAAGTTTCCGCCTCGCTATAATAATTGCGATAACGGGATAAATACAGAGACATTATACGAATAAAAAAAAAAAACAAAGAAAATTTTTTGTATGGTTCGCAAGTATGACAAAAAAAATTGTCTTTGAGAATATCAAAGTTTCCAGCCAAAAATTTTATCTGATTGAAATTTCCGTACTTCGTGATACAATAAAAAACTGAAAAAATTTAGCAACATTTGGCATGCCAAAGACAACAATTCTCAATAATAATATTGCCCAAAAGTTATTCATAAATTGTTTAAACAAATAACTATTCAACAACTTTTCCATAAGTTCTTTTTTTTTCTTAAACAAATCTAATGCGTTAATTTTTCTGAACGCATATGAATTTTTTCAGAAGATTCTCTCTATTTTGAAATTCCCCTTTTGAAATTTTCAGAATGACTGTATTTTATGTATTTTTTGGCCTAGTGTTTTTAAAACTTTTTAAACCTGATGATAAACCTGTATGCAAAAACATATACAAAATTGGCATTTTTTGTTCGCATTTCAGAATGTTTTTTGTAATGTTTCAAAATAGAGAAAAAACTGAAAAAAATCATATGCGTTCAGAAAAATTAACGCATTCGGTTTGTTTAAGAAAAAAAAGAACTTATGGCAAAATCGTTGAATAATTATTTATTTAATCAATTCATTAATAATTTTTGGGCAATATTATTATCGATAATTGTTGTTTATGGCATGCCAAATGTTGCCAAATTGTTTCAGATTTTTATTGTATCACCACGTACGGAAATTTCAATCAGATAAAATTTTTGGCTGGATTAAAAACCGCCCTTCCATCATAATTCGATTTTTTTATACTCAGGAATCAATTTAAGGTGGTCGTCTAGTGTGAAAAAAATTCAATTTTTCGCATTGAATTTTTTTTCTAAAGCGCAAAAAAATGTTTTTTTTTGGAATTCTGACTTTATCTTGGTTCACGGTAGAGCCTCAAGTCTCACAATTGAAAGGGCATTTGGTTTTTTTTATTTCAGATAAGTAGAACGGTCGGAAACATGGCAGCAGTGGAGCACCGTTTTTTTATATCTGTTCCTGTTGGACGGTGTATCTCCGATTACATTTAATACATTCACTTCAAAAAATTCACAAAGTTTGTTCAAATGTTAATAAAAATGATACACAATTCATACATTATTTTATTTTAATGGTTTGTCAAAAAAAAATTCCCAAAAAAAAACATTAAAAAAACAGGTTTCAAACTAGACGATCCCCTTAATTCAGTAAAAAAAAAATCGAGACATTATCCTCGTTGTGCTTATCACAATGACTCTCAATATCACTTTAGAATATTAATCATGAGTGTAAGGAATCACGGGGACTCAAAAATGGCGGAAAATCACAAAAAACTACCCCTCGACGAGAGGGTTGAAAAAAATGCGTGAATATCTGTTTATGTAAATGGTTAACGAAGTATTATACTGAGATACGTATAATAAACGGAGAAAAAGTGAGAGGAAAGTAGCGGGGCTACCGTTGGATAAGGAGAGATGGAAAAAGACACGGTCTCGCACATAAGTCAGTCGGGGCGGCCGCGGCTGACAGTTTTATGAGAGTTTGATAGCCTCAGTTGCTCTCCTCTCTCTCTCTCTCTCCCTTTCTCTCTCTCTCTCTCTCTCTCGGGTTTCAAGAGATACAAACTCCGAGTGAGACGCTGCGGCCAGTTTCATGGAGAGGGATGACGGGGGTGGGGGATGAAAGATAGAGAGAGGAAGAGATCTAGGATCACGGAGAGCCAAGAGAGGAAAAGAGAGAGCAGAGCAAAGAGAATCCAAGCAAAAGGGAATGAGAGAGAGAGAGAGAGAGAGAGAGAGAGAGAGAGAGAGAGAGAGAGAGAGAGAGAGAGCGAGAGAGAGAGAGAGAGAGAGAGAGAGAGAGAGAGAGAGAGAGAGAGAGAGCGAGAGAGAGAGAGAGAGAGAGAGAGAGAGAGAGAGAGAGAGAGAGAGAGATACAGCGACACGCGCTCACTACGCACGGCACTCTTTATTGTCCCATAAATTCAAACCTGTTGCCCGAACATAGAGGGAGCGAGAAGCAAAGAGTCGAAATGTAAACGGGTAAAAGGGAGAAAGGGAATATATAAATCGCTCGAGGTAAGCGAGAACCTTTCGTTATGGTTGTAAAAAGTCCAAGGGACAGAGAGAGAGAGAGAGAGGGAGAGAGAAAGAGAGAGAGAGAGAGAGAGAAAGAGAGGAAGAGAGATACGACTCCAAAATCGCGATTCCATCGACGCATTATCGCACCTCGTAAATCCCAATTCAATTTACGATTCATACGATTTCCATTGAATAGTCCAATATGTATTTTAATTACATTTTTTTATATGTATAATAATTTTATTTTTATCGCTTGGATCAGTTGATTTTTAAAAATAATATGTGAGATTACAAAAAACATTTTTATTGAATGCAATTGAGTGACGCGAGAGCAAAATTAATAAAGTTGCAAAGCTCACTTTCTTCTTCCAAAGATTCTAAAGGGTTCAATTTTTTTTCGAAATGTGTGTACATAAATTTTTTTATTACACGAAATAGTCTATTTCAAAAACGTTTCAAATTGAAGAGAATCAAACGAAATGAAAATGAAATTAAATCAATTCGAAACAGAAGAAGATGTTTAATCTGAGGACAATCCTTATCAAATTAATATATGGGGTATTCCATGTGTAGCGAGACAGGCTTTGGCTGCGGGTCTCAAAATTTTTCGTCCGTTAATAGATCGTTTTCTTATATCATATAAAAACATTTCCATGTAGTTATGAACCCCAATTGCGACTTGGTTTTTGTTAAGTCCTGATCGAAAAATACAAAAATTAAATATTTTACATACCTTTAATCGTGTGTCCCTTAAGTGTCAATACAGCAAAAATTAAATCTGACCAGCGCTTTTGAACCAAAAAAGCGCTCTTTTTAATAAAGCTAATGGAATAAATTCATCCGATTTGTAAAGAAAAATTTGTAGTCAAAAAACGGAGAAAAAAACCCGTTTAAATTTTTTTCCGGCCCTTAGGGTCTACTGAATTTTATCAAAAATTTTACTGAACATAGTTCAACATGTGAGAAACGTTCGGTAAAATTTTCAGCTTGCCTTTTTTCTTTGTTCACTGGCAATTAAATGTGCAGCTACTCCGTAAATAGTCGACGCTTCCTTTCCATCGGAACTCGTCCAAGGCAAAATTTATTAATTTTATTGACAGTGAACAAAAAATAAAGGCGAGCTGAAAAATTTACCGTCCGTTTCTACCATGTTGAACAATGTTCAGTTAAACTCTTGATATAATTCAGTAGACCCTAAGGTCCGAAAAAAAATAAAAACGGTTTTTTTTCTCAGTTTTTTGGCTATTGATTTTTTTTTACAAATCGGATTAATATTCCATCTGCTTTATAAAAAAAAAAAGAGCTTTTTTCCAGTTAAAAAGCACTGGTCAGATTTTAATTTTGCTGTATTGAAACTTAAGAGACACACAATTAAAGGTACGTTACATTTTTTATTTTTCGATCAAAACTCAACAAAAAACCAGACTCAATTGGGGTCCATAACTGCATGGGAATGTTTTTATATGAATAAGAAGACGATATATTGATGGACGAAAAATTTGAGACCCGCGGCCAAAACCTGTCCCACTACCCGTGGAATACCCCATATATTGCTGAACATAATTCAACCATATAAAAATAAATTTTTATTAATCAATGGCAGTAAAAAGAAAATTAAAAACATCGAGAAAGCCCACTTCCGGCCTATTGATGAAAATTTTGCACGTCTATTTTCCCTTTTTAAACCTAATTTTTATTATACAGAATTCATGGGTTTAAAAAAAGGGATTCTAATTAAATGAATTCAAACAGAAAGAAAATTAGTGAAAAGCTGGCTCCGGACCTTTTTTTTAATTTTAAAAAATTATGTTTTTGGAAATTGTAATAAAAGGAACGCACAATAGCGAGAATAAAATTTCTAGCGAAACGTGTACGCCGTTTATCGAGGAACGAGAAACATGTGCTACGACGAAGCGCCCTCTGACATCAAATGGGAATCCCCGAGCGCGCTCGTTGGGTTCCCCCTCAAAAAGTTCGAGCCGCATCCGCATGGAGCGCTGCACGCGCGCACACTCGGTATCTCCACCGCGGCGGAAGGGGAAGAGCGCAGACAGCGCAGTGCTCGATGAGCTCTCGCGGGGGCGGCAGCGGTGGGCCACAAAAGAACGGGGTAGGGGAGATAACGTGCCGCGGGGGCGGAGCTCTTCGCTCTCTTTGAACCATCTTCGCGAATTGATTTTACATATCTTTCGATCGCGATGATTGAGAAATCAAAATTACCGAAGACTTTATTTCCGAGCGTAACATTTTATTTTAATTTATCTGATTTTATCGCAAGAATAAAAAATGTGTTGTCATCAATTTCAAATCTGATTATCTTACAAACATTTTAGGATTTGTTTTTTTTATTTTTTCTTCGTGAAGGGAACTTTATTTTTGCAATATTTGCATAGTTTGCTTATTTTTGTGGAGAGGCCAAAATTTATTTCTGGTTTTACTGATGAAGAAGGTTTTGGATTGGAGAAAAAACGGCATTGAGAAATGTGCTGGTTTCTCCATGACAAATAATTTTGCCCAGATCCATAATCTTTTGGTATCTACATTTATGAGTTTATTTTATCCATATATACGTAAAATAATTTGAAAAAATTTCCATCAATTTATATTAATCTTTTTCAAAATTGTTTATTATTGTTTTAATATTTCTTTTCGGAAGACAATAACACAAATGCTTATTTGTTCTCAAATATTATTATGCATGCAGTCAATTTTTGTATGAATATTATTAAGTATCAATAAGATATTAAATTTGTGCCATTTACATTTTCCTCGGTAATCAAAAATTTGTAATAAAAATTATTTTCATAAATAATTATTATATTGATTATTTTTCATAAAAACTTAATTGACTAATTAAAAAATTGTCCAATATACCAGAACTGAAGCATTTCGTAACTTAATAATAAATCAAAAACGTAATTTGTAGTTTGAGTTGCCGCCGCTAGATGGCGAAGGCGACGACAGCGCTTCTCGCAGGTTTACCGATAGCCGACAGTCTATGTAGGAATTCATGAGACGAGAGTAACAACGATTCCCTACAGAGGGCGCGGCATCTAGACACAGAAAAATAAAGAATAAAAGTAAAGAATAAGAATAACGAATAAGAACAAAGAACAAATATTAATTTTTAAAAATCCAAAAAATAATTTCAAAAAATTAATTAATCGGGTTATGAATGGGAAATTGTGTATAATCAATGAAGCTTCATGATATCCGGAAAGAGATTGTGACTTTATTTGACGCCGCTAGATGGCAAACGCGACGTAGTACAACTCCAAATGAATTCGGAGCGGGGCTAATTTTTGAAATTTTTAAAAAATTTAAATTTCGAAGCGGGAAAATTTGAAGCAAGAAGTGGCGGAGGAGACAACAGTGGCAGTTGCACACGAGATGTGCGTGCGGTGAATCCTTCGAGGGTTATCGTTGAATTTAGGTTTAGGCACCGTTCGCGACCGCCCCCGATTTCCCCCTCTCGTATATTCGCGCCTCCCCACTCACAGACTGTCGGGATTTTCTCCCACTACAGCATGTTAACGATAGCGTGAGGTCGCTTCTCGGGACAGAGCAGACTCGACAAAACTGGCTATCTCTTACGCTCGGGGAAGCACCGCTTTTGAGCCTGACCGCCGCGACGAGACGGTCGTGTTGATAGAGAGAAGTCAGTCAAAATTTGTTCTGAAATTCCAATAATTGATTTATAAAATAATATTGAGGGCGATCGTTGATGTGGACGATAGGGAAGTCCGTTTTTGGTATTGCAGCAACTTTTTTTTGAAAAAAAAATCAAAATCAAATCAAACGCGAAAAACAAGTCATCGTTTGCTGATGTGGTGACTTTCAGCCCGAAAATCATGAAAACGGTTGGACTTAGAGCAGAAATGAATAGGACTAAATTTGTAGCGTACGAAATTTCCTAAAAAAAGGTCAGATCAATATTTTTTTGTTTTTATTAGTTTGGGTTTATTATTAGCAATCATGTCATTTTTACTGCTCAAAATTACAAAATTACACGAATGCTCAACTTTATTTGAGTTAGAGGTGACATTTTTTTTTTAATCAAAATTAAAAAATTCATATTTTTGAAAAAACAAAAAACGCAATTCTGAAAATTTCAGGATCTTTTAAGATCAGTACGAGGTATTATATTTAAAAAATTGAACAAAAAATTTAATGTTGGTCGTGGATTTTCACGATTTAAAAAAATTAAAAATTCTCCACATTCATCATTTTACAAAAAAAAAATTCGGAATTTTTTTGCAGCTCCAAGCAACTCTTTAAGATGAACCCGGAACGATTTTTTCGTAACTATAATAGTTCCTGAGATATTTAAAAAATAAACTTGAAAAATGGTTACATTTTTTACTTAGCATAACTTTAAAAATTTTTTTTCTTCGGTAGAACTTTGTTTTGTTTTAAAAGAAAACTGACAAATTTTCATCGAAATTGAAATGGGTTGATTCCAACTATTAATGGATTTAACATGGAACGACCCATACACATAACATATATTCAAGATATAAGTATACGATATGGGTAACTTTTGAATTTAAATAGTTAAATAAACTTCCAAATTCATTTTTACGATTTATTTGAAATTCAAATTTTGAATGGGGGTCTAATAAATAGCCTATTAAACCGGCATTTGAGTAATATCTTATTTATGCAAAATCAATTGATTTGATTCGAATTAATCGTTTCTTTCCGTGAAGCAGGTTCGAGCTGCATTCTGAAACGAATTCAACAAGAATCTGATAATCTTCTTCCGTCGTGAATTCGGAAAAAATGATAATTAAAAATGATAAAATCTTTTTTGGAAACCTAAGAGCGAGTTCCTAAGCACAAAATTGAGCATCACTAAATTTATTCAAATAATTTATTATTAGCCGTTTTGCATTATTATTATTGACACTCAATTTTTGGCATTTTATTTTCAATTTCCAGTTGAATCCAAAATTGCATATACTCATCCAAATTTCTGTGTCTGTAAATATGAATTTGAAAAAAAGGGAAATATACACAAATTTATATTTCACAATCATTTTTTATCGGGAGGTAATTTTTTGAAAATTTTTTAATAAAATATTTTCACGTTGTTATTCGATCGACATCGCCGTTCGATCGATTTTATATTGTCACAAATCGTTGTCGAATGAGAGAAAAAAAATTGGAACGCGATCATCGACAAAGCCATCAAGTCCGCACTTTTTACAGTCTCAACAAAGAGGCACATCGCGGGCATTCGAGCAAAAAAAAAAGTCAACAGGATCAAATAGACCGTTTCGTTCGAGACATCTTCTCTCCTCATCTCTCTCCCGTTCCGCATTTTATTTCGCCTCGAGGCCTCATGTGTCACTCTCTTTGCCGTTTTCTGCCGCAATGCCTTAAGACCCGAGCGCGATCTCTTCGCAAGCTTCTCCCCATTAGAATTTCTAATAAAGCCGTTTCCCAAGGTGTAAAAAAACGCATCGAGACCGCCATGAATCACTCGTCGCGAGATCGAGCTGCTCTCGGACACGTGTATCTGTTACAGTTATGCCATGTTTCAGAATTATTCATATGCACCCTCCTTTGCTCAATTTTTCGTGCAATGGCTGAGAAAAAATTTTGCTTATTTGGTTTCAATCCTCACCAGCGGTCAAAAAAGAGAAAAAAAAATATTTACCTGTTCAACTCGTTCAACATGTACCTAAAGAGCCCAAAAAAATGGCCGAATTCCATTGTTTTTCTGGGAAACTGTTGGTGAAAAACAAATGTTTTTTTTTAAACAAAAAGCTACATATATTGAGAGTATAAAAAAATCACCAAAAAATACAAAAGAACGACAAAAGTAGGTTGTACCTACTCTTTAGGTAAAAAGGTCCATTTAAAATCTAAAAACCAAACGGGTTATTCAGCCTACGATAAATATGATTAATCAATAATACTATTGATAAATACAATAGATAAGAAATTACAAAAGAGCGATTAAAAGCGTTTTCTTAAATACGAGATTTCATAATTTGTGCAAAACCGAATTGTGCAAGCAATTTTTTTTTAAATTATTTCCAAAAGTTGTTATCATTGAGTGCATCTGCACAAATAAATTTACCCTGATAACTGCAACATTTTGAAGGGTTGAGCTCTCACAAATATTTTGCAACAAACTAAAAATTTTGTCAAATTAACCATTTTTTTGCTATTTCAACAGAATTTGGGAAAAAAATCAATTTTTTTCATATTCTTGAAGTTTAGACCTTTAAGAATATATCCTAGAAAGGAAATTTAGAAAGGTAAGGCTATCATAACGAAATTTTTTACTAATTAAGAATATTTCTTTGATTTTTTTTATCGGATGACTAGAAAGCCCCAACTTTTGTTTAGCCCCAACTTTACCAGCATATAACTTATTTAATTTTCATTTTTTTCTCGAATTTTTTTTGTTTATTGTCAAAATATTAATAAATATGTTGTAAAAAAAGAATGGTAAAAACATTTTTTCTTTTTTTTTTATCGACAAAACGCTCGAAATGTATCGCTAGACCAGAATACCGCCTCAATTAGGGTTTTTTTTTCTCTTAATTATTCTTTTTAATAATTGCCATAAGGATTGATTATACGTTTCCACCAATAGGGTAAAAGCCGGATAGTTGCCACACTTAAGGAAAAAGCTCTATTACTTAAAAATTAAGTATCTACTGACAATATACTTCGTGTATATTAAAACACTGGTCTTTAATCCTTCATTGTGCACTATTTTTGTAAACCCAATTAATATTGTTTTTGAGTGAATCCCGTTTCATTTGACCTCTTCAAAGAGGGATAGTTGTCCAACGTGGCGGATAGTCGCCTCATGTCGAAAATACTTCGAAGGAGTTTATAATTAATATTAAGTTACAGATTATTTTATTTTATTATATTTTTTAAATTTTATTTTTTTATTGAGATATTTTATTATCAATTTTGTTATTTTATAATTAATAATTTCATTATTTTTTTTAATACTTCTTAATTAACAGTTTTTCTTTCTTATCTAGTACTTTAAACGATAGTGCTAAACTAACTTCGGCCCAGCAAGGACCACACGTGGGTTTTTGTCATATTGCCGTTAGGAAAACTAACTGGAAAAGAATGTGGGGCGACTATCCTTTTCGATACGGATACTTACCCTTTTTATTAAAAAAATAAATAAAAGCTATTTAACAATATACCGTATCAGACCGTATAGTTGAAACTCTAATGCATGCGAGGAAACAAATAGTTGACTGAATCCTCAACCATAACATTATTTATTCAATAAAAATTAGTAACCAATATTAGTACAACGCTCGTCGAGTTCTCACCGCGGAAGATTTTCGCTCACACAGACGAAACTTGTGGGCCCTGTCCTATGTCTTTTGGGCACTGAGGCCTGCGAGGGCATATTAATGATTACAGAAAAAGGCTAACGCTAGGGACATCTCTAACATAGTGTATTAAAAACCGGGGCAACTATCAGGCTTTTACTCTATAGCTTCTACAAAAAGGGAAAGACACCCAGAAAAAAGATCTAGTACATTTAACTAAATCTTAGTCAAGCTAAATAAATTTTTTTTAGTTGTAGGCCGGCCTAATACAACTATTCATGTCAACGATTTTTTTTTTTAATGGCCTATTAGGAAAATATATCGCGACCCAACAAATTTTTATTTAATATTAATAAATATTATTTCAAACTGAACAAATATGTATTTAATGAAATATTTTTTTTAAATATTCACACAATATATATTTTTAAACATTTAAATCTTCGAATGTATAGCTACACATATGAAGTCGACAATTTCATAAAGCTTCGTATTTTCTTTAACGGAAGGGAAAAGAAGAAAGACCCTTTTTTATGGGAATCCTTTTCGGGGATTCGACCATCTTGCGTTTTGCCGCAATGTTCAATGTATTAGATATCCATACTGAAAAATAAGGATATCAAACATAGACGAGCTTGGAAAGGATATAGGCGTCGAGAGACAGGTTCGCTTGTGCGAGAGGTAGCCACCTGGCGGATTTTTGGGGTACTGACAAATCTGCAGATATGATCGGATGAGATTACGGATGAATAGGTATTTAGTAACAACGAACAGAATTTTTCTTCAACGCCTGTTTCTCGATGACAGGGAATTCAAATAAATAAATATAGTGGAAGTAAACATTGCCCAAAATTGGATGGAAAGAAAATTTTCTTTAAAGTAACCAAAAAATAATCAAATAAACGATTATAGCACCTACGACTAGATCTTTTTTCTGGGTGTAGGAAAAGGAAATATTTCGTACGAGTGAGGTATATATTCAAATGTCCATGTGAATTTAAAAGTGGCGGGTTACCCTTTGACCTGCCACGTAGAGCAGTGGGTTAAACTCTCACTGAAGAGTGGGGTTTGGGTTTGCCCGTTTGCCGTCACGCCGGGCTGAATGATAGGGAGTTGAGGGATATTTCCAATGAGCAAGAGAGAGACGAAAATAGGGCACGGGGGTGCACAAACAGCCCGAGAGCTCAGGGAGAGTATTTTACGTATAACCTCATAGCGACAGGACTTGAAAAATTACCGTGATGCTCGGAGCTAAAGTGTCTGCTAATAGATTGGGTACAGTGAATGGTTTTGCATTATTAAAAAGGTTTCACCAATTTTTCATGGTCCTCACTATTATCGATTGCGCGAACCTAAAATAGGCGATTCCAAAAAAAAAAAAATTCTAACAGTGCACAAACGAAAAGTAAGAGGTAAAAAAGTATAACCTCAGGAATGAGAATGCGCGAGTCCACAATCTAATTTTCCTTTTTTCAAAAGCTGTGTGAACAAATGCAAAAAAAAGTCCAAAAATTGGCCTGTAGGACTTGCCTGACGTTTTATCGATTCTTCCTTTGTTTATCGCTCTGAATAGATTTAATTACTCAAATTTTCTGCTCAGAAGAGAAGTTATTTTCAAAAGGCTGCTCAACGCCAAATTGTTCCTTGGTTTCCCTTTTTCCAGGTTTTTTCAAATAAGAAAATTTTGTAGGTAAAGAGGGTCGCTGCTTACCGACGTATTTCTCATTTTCCTCCGCAGTGTCTGTTCGATGATTGCCTACGGATTTTCTTTTTTTTTCATAAACAAAGCTGGCAAATCTAGTGCAGAGTATAACAATACCGCGAACGAAAGAAAAGTATTCAATTTAAGGATACGGAGCTAAGACGCGTAACGGGGCAAAAACCAATACGTCTCCGAGGGCCGGCCATGATGGATAGCCGGAGCTATGGGAAACTATCTGTCAAGCACAATATCGACCCTCGCCCTCGCCGCCCGTTCAACCCCCTCGACAGAGCGACAGCTCTCGTGGTTCTCTCGGTTACTCTTTTTTTTCTTTATTTTTCTTTTTTTTTTCTTTCTTTTCCTCCATACCGCGAGTCTACCGTTATACCATTGCCGCATGTCCCAAAGTATATTTTCCAGCATCGAGACGCGTGAGTTGTCCCTCAGCAGAGCACCCCTCTTTGTCCATTTAAAGAAGCTCCGATCTGCAGTGGCAAAAATACGGTCCATCGCATATGGAAGCATAATTGACACAAAAATGTATTCCACAGTTCTTGGAACGTTTATAAATGAAAAATATATTTCCCGTGGACTTTAAATGCACGAAATACATTTTTATATTTAAAAAAATATATTCCAAAATATATGTGGAATGGTCACCGTTAAAAATATTCGAAAAAATAACATGTAGAAAAATAACAAAATATATTATGAATAATATCTCCATACATGAATATCCGGCTAAAAATATATAGCAATATTAATGATAATAATTAGTTAATGTTATTCTTGCAAGACCGCCACGTAAGAAGCGCGAGGATAAAATTTCAATTTAAATCTAGCTTTTTTTTCGCTGTTATTTTTGTTCATTATGGTCATTTTTACCAGTAGTGATTATTGGACAATTTGGGATAATTAAATTGAAATGATCTTTGGAATATTGGAATGTAATCATGTTAATACAAGAACGTATGAATTGAATTTATTTCGTATTTAATGTAATGACTTAACCTTACTCAAACCCACATTGATATAGGAGGCATTCCACGTCAAGTCAGCCACCCCATTTTTTGAAATCGCCAAAAATCGCATACAAATTTTTAGAAAGTAGTTCTAACTATCAAGAAAATATGTGATTTTTTTCAGATTTTTAAATTACTTTTTTTAGCCGGAAAAAAATACAAAAAGTTTGCTGGTCCCATTTTGTAACTCGAAAATTATTCATCGAACGAAAAAAAAGTAGAACATAAAATTTAGGATTTTCAACGTACTTTTCACTGAAATTTTTTACAAACTCCTCCGAAAGTTCTATACGCCATTTTTGGAGCAAATAATGTTTTGATATTTTTCTCAGAATTGACATCTTCGATTCGTCTGTAGTTTTAACAGTTTTTTACTTGATATACTATTTACAGGCTATGAAAAAATTCGCTTAGTGGAGAATCCAATCCCTCCCATGCTTTTTTCATCCCAAATGAATACACAAATTTCTCTGTGCATTAACAGGGTCGAGACTATCTATAGATATTTTCTAAAGCCCGCATTTTTGTTTATTTTTTGTACTTTTTCAATTTTTTTAACTTTTTTCATTTTTCTTTTTTTTAATATCTTTTTATACTTTTTAATGAACTTTATCAATGGACCCATGGACACCGATAAAGTCTATTCAAATTAAAGTCAAAGGCTTCTCACATCTCTCGATTGCACGTGGAATGCCTCACATACAAAAGAAGAGATTCTGTCGTGTTTTGTTGTTTGAGAACGCCGCAGGCTAGATTCTACCTCAAGGCTGTATTTTGGTCTGGGACATACATTTTGAGCGTTTTGTCGAGCTCGATTAAAAAAATACATATATTTCTACCATTCATTTTCTTACAATATATTTATTAATGTTTTGACAATGGACAAACAAAATTTTGCGAAAAAAAAATGAAAATTAAATAAGTTTTAAGCTGGTAAAGTTGGGGGTAAAAAGAGGGTGTGCTGACTAACACGATTGCAACCTTTCTAGTCATCCGATACAAAATTTAAAAAAAGATTCTTAATTAGTAAGAATTTCATTATAGCCTCTACCTCAGAGAAAACGAAAATAAAAATATTCGCAAAATGGCGGTTGTCTGAACAAAAAAAAGCGGTTTTTGACTCTTTTTTAGAAGTTTTTAATTTTTTTACAATAGTAAAAAAAATAATTTCGACACTACAGTGATAGGAGCGATAGAGAGTTATCCATTGAAGATTGGTAAAAAATTCGAAGTAAATCGGTTGAGTATAACTTTTATCTAAGGGAAAATACTCTTTCCCCTTTAAGCAATCACATGTGTTTCCAATATTAAAAATATCAATTAATATAGAATTCTTAATGGATATTATTATCGAGTTATTTTTGTACGTGAATATTTTTTGCAAATAGATATTCGTGTATCAGGTTCATTTTGTACTTGATTTTCTTGTAGCTGCTATTTTTTACTTGATATATAGGACTGTAACTGTGGAGTATATTTAATATGTATCTTCAAGATTATTTAAAAAAAATATATATATGGGACATTCCATACCAAGTCGACCCGAGTGTGACCCTCAACCTCGCTGATTTCGTTTACAATTTTTTATATTATTCTTCCAACTCAAAATAGTATTCAGAATTTTTTTCAGATTTTTAAAACCAAATTTGAGTACGTTATGATTCTTTGAACATTTTTTTCGAAAACCTCAAGGGCCGTAATTTAAAAATCTGAAAAAATTTTCAAAAATCCGGTGTCAATAAAGAAAATTTTTTCATCCAAAATTCATGACGTCCAGGATTTCCTTTCCACCTCGATTTTAGGTTTTTATGAAGAAACCTAAAAAAAAAATAGATGCAGAAATTGATCTACCGCGAAAAGTGACTTGAATATATATTTTTATCGTTGACCAACAGTTTCTAAAAATAGTTGGTTAATTTCTGCATCTTTTTTTTCACGTTTTCTTCATAAAGAACTAAAATCGAGGTTGAAGCGAAGGCTTGGAAATCATGAATTTTAGGTCAAAAATTTTAATTTTTGACACCGGATTTTTGACAATTTTTTCAGATTTTTAAATAACGGCCCTCGAAGTTTTCAAAAAAAATGTTCAAAAAATCATAACGTACTCAAATTTGGTTATAAAAATCTGAAAAAAATTCCGAATGCTATTTTGAGTTGGAAGAATTATATAAAAAATCGTAAACGAAATCAGCGAGGTCGAGGGTCACACTCAGGTCGACTTAGTATGGAATGCTCCATATACATCATTTACATGGAGCGAAATAAATCGCTAAAGAGGTTTTTTTCGAAAATCATCTGGCAAAAATGAATATGCAGTTTGCAAAAAAAAAAATCCTATTTCGAAAATTCCACTTTATGCTTAAAAACGTCAAAAAACTGATATATTGTGAATATATATTTTTTTCACCAAAATATCTACTCAATTTTCAAGAAATATTTATTGAAATCCGTGCTATATACTTTATTTCTACGGAGGATAAACGTTTTTTTTACCAACCACCCTTCAACCAGGTTTTACCCCTTTTTTACTCCCTCCTTGCCACTTCTTTATCAATTTCATTCGCACCACCTTACAAGATTTTTAAAAAAATCACAATAAAAACATTTATTCTTGTTGGAGTGCGATAATCTTTTATAAAATGATGCCAAGTTTTCTGAAGTAGCTTATAAAAAAAGAAGAAAAAAAAACGTATTTGCTTATCGTAGGATGCAGCTATTAAAAAGATCCGGACCAGTTTCCGAAATGATTTATTCACGAGCGTGTAATATATTTTTATATTTATATAAATATAGATATGCATGGATATAAATATATATTTATGTATATAGTGATATCGCTTATGATCTACTTATGGCTTAATAAAAGGACTAGTATTTCGCTTGAATATTACAGTTGGAAAAATATTTATATGCACGCTAGATTCGATCAATACGATTTTATCTATATCCTCGTTGTAATGCCTCGAACCGCATTGAAATATTATCGATCTAATATTTACAATATTTATAAAACTAATAGGAACATTTCACGATACAGTCGGTCGATGAAAAATAGAGTTTCGTCTAGGATTATACAGTCGATGATATTGATAATACGAGAAGTGGAAAAAATCAATATTTATCGAGATTCGATACCTCGATTGAGATCAGTCGATTCCGAGTTCAGGAGAGATATGTTCACTCTTCCAATTCATTCCATACAATCAAAATGTTCATTCCATATAATTAAATCGTTGGCAACGTTTCACGATCACAATTGAATAAAAATATAAATACTGTCACGTTGTCAATTTTATGTAAGTATATCGAGATGAAAATAATTTGTCTAAAAACTTGGGGAACTTGGTTGGAAACTTTTTGGAGCAAATTTCACCCCCACACAGCGTTGCTCGAATTACTTGTGCATAATTAACGTATGAAAATTAATTGCCAAAATTGCGTGATAAATCTTGAAAAGTGAGCCAAAAAGTACGTGGAACGCATCACGAAAAACCACGCTTTCAGCCATCTTGTTTCACTATGAAACAGCGCAGCTGCACGTTTCAGAGGGTAGCACCCCCTCCCCTCCCTTGTTCCACCAACCCCTCAATTTTCAACCGCCCCGAATGGTACGAACAGTGGTGCGAAACTCGCAACGGCAAAACGCAATACTCGTGAGTTTCTTTGATTGTTCGAAAAATCCCATTCTTGATTATCTCAATTTTCAAAAAAACGAATAGTAAGTTGGCAATCCATCAGCAAACTCTTACATAGCTCATTATTTTTTTTTAAGGGGTTATACCTAGTAATTTGGCTTTTTTGAAAAAAAAATATATATATATATTTTACAGTATATTGTCTTGCTAATGTTTCCTGAAAATTTGAAGACAATCCGATCGAAAATAAAAAAATTATAGAGATGTTATTTTGACGCCCCTTAATTACGCTGCAATTTGCTTCTCAAACTTTGGAATGGTTTTTAGAAAAATTACATTTTTAAAATCGGAGAGGAGGATGTGTCAAAAACTCTTTTCTCCATCTATGAAAAATTGTTGATAATTTTTTCAAAAATCAAATACTCGATTTTATAAAAATCAAGACTCGCTTCAAACAACCGCCATTTTGTTTCAATTTCATATTTCGAGAATTTGTTCTAATCGGCTGTAACTCCGTTACAGTTACCTACATTAGACTGATTCAAAAAAAAACGACTACTTTTTGTTTCTCGAAATAACATATTAAATACTTTTGAGGAGGTGAAAAAAGATGCATGTTAAAAGCAAAACTCTTAATATAAATATTTAGATATGTCTCATCGCGAATTTCTATTTCCCATTTACCGGAAAAAAAAATAACTTTGAATTTTTATATCTTGGCTTCAAGTCAATGTACCGAATCAAACGATGTAGATTCTTGTAGGAAATTAAACGCTCTACAAAAAAGTTCTCTTATGATTTTTCGATAAACTCACTCTTTCAAAAGTTATTCACGGTCTACTATTGTATGTATATTAGACTGTGAATATGCGTGAACTTTTTTATTTCTTCAAAAATTAGGTTATTTATGTTAATGCAATTGAAACTTTTGTTTCAAGAAAGATTTTACGATATTTAGTAATAAGTTTCAACATTTTGCCGAAAACTAAAAAAAAAGTGAAATTTACTCTAAATTTAACTTTAACCTTGAATAACTTTTGAAGGAGTGAGTTTATCGAAAAATCATAAGAGATCTTTTTTGCAAAGCGTTCAATTCTCTACAAGAATATGTGTCGTTGGTACATTGACTTGAAGCCGAGATATAAAATTTCAAAATTTGAAATGTTTACTTCCTGTGTTATTTAAATGGGAAATAAAAATTTGCGACGAGACATATCTAAATATTAATATTGAGAGCTCTCCTTTTAACAAGCATCTTTTTTCACCTCCTCGAAAGTATTTAATATGTCATTTCGAAAAACAAAAAATAGTCGCTTTTTTGAATCAGTCTACAGTTAAATATTTGGGCCCCAAAGAATCCCCAAGTATTCTTAAAATATTACTTTTTGAACATACTCAACTTTTTCTTTAAAAAAAATGTAAGTACGATTTTTCCAAAAAATCGAAACCATTTTCTGCCGGCTTGACCAGGTATAACCCCTTAATCTCTTCGGATGATGAATATCAACAGCGGTCAAAATATTTTTCCCAATGACTCGCTTACTTTGTTAATCCTCGTTACAGCAAACACCTCTTCGCATAGTTGCGTTTGGTTTGCGCTCTGTGCTAAATTCACCGTTCGTCGACTCATCTTCGTCTCGTTCCTCTCGCTACCCCAAAACGAGAGTGAGAGAGAAGCCCCCACTGAAGAGAGAAAGAGAGAGAACCAAGTCTCAAATACCTGGCGTGGGATGCTTTCGGCTGTTTAGCCCGCGTTTAGTCCATAAATCATGGCGGTTGTTTGGTAGAGCTTATACACAGAGGAGCACATATAAAGTCCAGGTCAGCTGCTGCGAGCCATCGTCCAGCACATTCCCCCCGTTGCGCTGGTTTGCACATCCTTCCCTCTCTCCCTCAGTCATCCAACAACTCCGCAACTTCCTAGGACTCTGTCAGCGCAATACCTAAACGCGATCGGGACGCATACGACCCGTTTCCCCGATGTAACTTGTCCATTAATGAAAAGAAGACATTCCGCCGGAATCACAAGCATAAATTTACTCATCCAACGCTACTGACGCCATAACTATAATTACAACTGACTCTTCGTCCGCAACTATGCAAACAAGTTGCCTGTATCCCCACTTCAAGAACCAGTGCGCAGCTCGAGCTTGGACGGATGACCGTACCCCAAGATTTGTTGATGATGCTGATGATGCTGCTGATGACCATAATCGTGATTGGGGTACAAGTGCCCTTGCTGCTGATAATGCTGATAGCTTAGGTACGCAGCTTGCAAGTGTTGTTGCCGCTGCTGCTGCTGTTGTTGTTGTTGTTGTTGTTGTTGCTGATGATGAATCGCTGGATTCGTCTCGTTCATTCCCGGATTTGACGCTTGTAGCGTCTGATTTCCCTGCAGCATCATCGCTGACGCTATGGACGTCGATGACGCCATTTGCAATAATCCATCGGCCGATTGATGCTGATTCGGCGAATGCATCTCCTCGTTCATTGACGTCGTGTCAGCCGTACCGTAGATTCCTGTTTTGCCGTCCTTCTTCGCCTTCATTCGTCTGTTCTGAAACCAAATCTTGATCTGTCGCTCGGTCAGACAGAGCGCCTGCGCGATCTCGATTCTTCGTCGTCTCGTAAGATACTTGTTGAAGTGAAATTCCTTCTCGAGCTCGAGGGTCTGGAAGCGCGTGTACGTTTGTCTCGTGCGCTTTTGTCCGACTCCGGTAACGTCCGCTGTTGACAAATGGATTATTTCAGCATACCAATGTGTATTCCGGATCATTCATCATTCGATATACATCATATATGTATATATAGATATAGTATATGTATTAAAAATCATAACAGTGATCCGCGAGTGAGTCTTATCGCGGTATTCAATCGTAATTCATTGATCTATGCGGAAAGATCGATCAATAATTCTCGATCACTTAAGGATCAATTAAATCGTTGTTCATGATTACTCACCATTTGCGTAATTCGACTTCATCCAGGCATAATCGATAGTTCCACGTGACTGTTCGTCAACGTACTCGCTCGCCTCGTTGGGACTCGTTTTGCCATTGTTATTGTCACCGCAGCCGTAATTACCGTAACGGGACTGTGCAGATTCGAACACCCGACTCGGTGATGACGGTGTCATTACGGACGCTGGACAATTGTCACCATGCGTTTGAGTAGGATAATTTCTTTGATAAGGCGTGGCTGGATAACCAATTGGATTGACCTCGATCGGTGGGGTCGTTCTTCGCTGAAGACTCGGCTGAAAGCGTTCCTGCGACGATGAATCGATCAGGAGTCCACTGAGCGGTGATGTTCTGTCGGAGGACGAGGACGGCGTGTAGGGAGGTGTCTGCGATGGTATCACGTGTGAGATCGCCAGAGGTCCATTGTTATTGTTGATCTTGCCGTTAGTCGCACTAGGGTAACTTTCACCGAGGGCTTCCTTTCCGTGACGCAAGAGGGTCTCCAAAAGACTGGAGGGTGGTTCAACGTTGGACGATGCTGCGTAGGAATCCACTGGACTTCTTGGTCGCTGATGCTGCTGATTTGACTGCGGATGAGGTATCTGCGGATTATGGTGATAGAGAACCGAATCCATTTCGCGTATTTCACTCATCGCCTGATGGTAAGACCAATAGCCGGTTTCGGCAGTTGGATAGTAAGCTGAACTCGTCATTTTCACGATGACCAAATGATTCCAATGAAGGCACACCTCTGGCACTGTGACTCCAACAAAAAACACTATGACCTACGACAAAACCACAATTTGATCATCCCTCGCAGGACACCTCTGACGAATTTGGACTTGGTTGCCCCGCAGGTTCACCCAGCACTTTTTAATCAACCACCATTCACTCTATCAGGTTATCCTGGCTCAGTTAACGAAGTAGGCACCAAAAACACTGTTCGCTCCGCAGAGGGTTGATGACCATTCGTGGCCGTATCGTTACTGCACAGTGAGTGTGCTCGCGTGTCGAGTTCCTGATGCTCAAATGCGCTTTTTCGGTCGAGGAGGCACGACGGCCGCCACGTTACAATGGCGATAGAAGCAAAATGATTTGTGTGACCCCCGGGTGACGATTTCGCTGCTACTCGAGGAGGGGGCTCGCAATACAACCAAGAACTGCTGTCGCCTGAGGCACAGGACGAATGGTATGTACACGGGGTTCTGCCAGAATCGGGGGTCTCGAGCGCGTGCCAATGGGGGCCCCACCGCCCGAAAAACTTTCACCGGTTTATTGCACCGAGTGTGCATCAGGGTAAAAGGCCAGCTCCGCAGTGAAAGAGCAACGAAGAGGGGTGCAATTCTTGGTGAGAATAATAGAAAGAGACACGAGGGTTCGACATTGCTCTCGGTTTGGGGAATAAGAGGGGGTGAAGTTGGAGGTGGAGAGAGGGAGAGAGGCGAGAGATTGGAAAACTACCCCCGTAGTGACAAAAGTTGGCTCGAGACTTTCTGCATTATTCGTGGTGGTTCTTCTGTCCCAATGGCGACCCTTGGATCGCGTGTCGCGAACAAAGTTACGGGGGTGACCCCGTATCAGCTGCGAATACCGAACGGGACGACAGGGGCCACCCCCGAATTTTCACGTACACGTCTATATTTCTATGGGTATATCTGGGATTTATATTTCGATATTTTTAGCGCCTGTCGTGTATCGTTCGATTTCAGCAAGCTGGACTGAAATCCCCTCCCACTATTAACGCTATTGACTCGGAAAATCTCCGTTCTCCATGAGCGAGATATTTCGGTGAAACAGCACAATGCCCTGCTACCATGTACCATTAAGGGGTCCGTTATTTACCAAGTTGGTCTTTTTTTTTTACAGCACCCCCTTAATTTTTTGTTTAACCTTCCCCTAAAGGTGATATATTTCCCGTTTAAATAACATGGGACTTTGCCACTTTTTACATTTTTTTAGAGTATTAGATAGTAGGAAAGATTTGTATTTGAAAAAAAATGGTGGGTAACTTCACTTGTGCAAGGCCTATCTTTTAGGGAAAAGGTGAGCACCCTTTAACCACATACAGAGTCAACTGCAGAGAGGGTTGTTGCAGTCAGTCTTGCGAGTGACGTCTCTCTTTCTCTTTCTCGAATCGTTCATAACGAAATAGCGAGCGAACAAGGAAATATATAGAAAAGAGAAAGGGAGAGTCCCCGAGCGCTTCGTCGATTAATCAACCCTCCCGCGACCCTCTCAACCCCTCATCCCACGTTATACACGTGCATTTAGCACGAGACCTCCGTATTTTCATTAATCCCACTTTTCGTCCGCTCGTTTTCCACGCATCGTTCGCGGGATCGTCTTTTCCGAACGAAGACAGTGAAAAAAAAAATAAAAGCTCACAACGTGGCAGGACGAGGGTGGACAAAAAGGGACAAGCATCGAGATCAAGTCCAGGAGAGGAAAATGATGAACGTAGAATTTTGTATGGATTTTTTCTCGATCCAAATTTTGAAGAGGATTTAGCTCGACTATTAAGGAACCGGCGCTCAGAGTTTCTCGTTTGCTTAAGGGGTTGAGCGAGGATAATCCGAGGTGGTGAAAGATAGAAAGACATCAATATTGTACCGATGAAACTTGATGGGTCTGACGAGTGTCCGACACCTCGAGACCGACACACAGTCGCTTTGGAACAATTAACGCCAAAACGATGTTAATGAGCCACGAAGAACAAACATTGTGAAACTTATATCTGTCTCTTGCTTCCACACTCTCCCTTTTTCACCAGGCTACGATATAGAATACCTATATATATATATGTACGTAAATGACCAAATGCCGGAGCGGAAAAGTGATTGATGAATATTTTCGGCCCGGTGTCCAACAACGATAATGACGGCTTCACGAAGTGGACGGGAGTAACCCATGCGAAACCCCAGAAGTCGTATGAGGTTCACCATCCTGTGGCTGACCCTAGACTGCGTTTATCATATAACACATAGAAAGACATTTAAAATAATAATAATAATAATAATAATAATAATAATAATAATAATAATAATAATAATAATATGAACACTGATATACCAATATGAAGAAAAATATACGTAAAAATATATTCGGATCTACTGTGTATTTGGGTCATTCCATGTCAAATCGACCAATAGTTGGAATCTACCCCTTCTAATTTCGATGAAATTTGACCAGAAGTTTTCGTTTATCATAAAACGAAGTTCTACCGGAGGAAAAAAATAAAAAAAATTTTTTTCGAAAGTTCTGCAGCATTCAAAATTTCAACATTTGCTCAATTTTTTAAGTTTATTTTTTTAAATATCTTCAAAACTATTATAGTTACGAGAAAATCATTCTGGGTTCGTCTTAAAGAGTATACTTGGAGCTACGAACAAAAAAAATTTCCTAACAAATTTGGAAAGATGATGAATATTTAGAGAATTTTGAATTTTTTTCAATCGTCCCGTAGTAAAAAACTCCATTCGTCGCCATTGAAAAATCCCCATTCATTCCCCATTGCCAAAATAACCAATGGAGATGAATGCCGAATTGCCTAAGGGGATTTTCGCCATTGAATTCCCCATTTGAAACGGAATGGGGATTATCTAATGGGGATTCAATGGAGACAATCCCCTTAGGCAATTCGGCATTCATCCCCATTGGTTATTTTGGCAATGGGGAATGAATGAGGATTTTTCAATGGCGATGAATGGAGTTTTTACTATACGAAAGAATCTCCATTGCTGTTCGCCACTCATTCCCCATTGTCCACAAAAAAAAAATTGGGAAAATTTTTTTTTCATCGGTTCTATACTTTTCGGTCATAATTACGTCGATTGCTGAAAAAAAAAAAATTCGATACGCCCTTATGGCTTTCGACACCAACTCGGAAAGCCATAAGGGCGTATAAAAAAACAAAAAAAATTGGGAAAATTTTTTTTTCATCGGTTCTATACGTTTCGGTCATAATTACGTTGACTTGAAATTTCGCTATTTTCAGGTTTTTGAAAATAGGCCCAAAATTGAGCAAAACAGTTTTTTATCGAAATTAATGAAAATTTTGATTTTTTGAAAAAACTATTGATAGATTCGTGTTTAGGGGGCAAAAATACATCGATATGAGGCCCGAAAAACAAAAATAATTTTTTTTTTTTTTTTGCATTTTGGCCAAAATTCAATCGGTTCACTAAAATGGCTGCAATTTATTTTCTAGATAGAATTGCGGCTTGAGCATGAGCTCATTCTCTTTGTAATCGTTCACGCTTCAAAATCCCGTTTGGTTCATCCCATTACGACCGTTTTTCGATTTTTGGCAGATTTTTAAAGTTCAACAATAGATTTTTGTAAATTTTTTAAGGTATACCCCTTTCCATTTTTTTCAGCGATTTTCAAACTGCTCTCATTTCTACAAAAAATTAGTTATCGGGATGAACTTAACGGCATTCTCTAAGTTTGGTCACAAGCTTTGCGTACGAAAAACAAATTTTGAAATCGGTTGAACCAAAGTGAAGTTATGAGCACTTGAAATTTCGCCATTTTCAGGTTTTTGAAAATAGGCTCAAAATTGAGCAAAACAGTTTTTTATCGAAATTAATGAAAATTTTGATTTTTTGAAAAAACTATTGATAGATTCGTGTTTAGGGGGCAAAAATACATCGATATGAGGCCCGAAAAACAAAAATAATTTTTTTTTTTTTTTTGCATTTTGGCCAAAATTCAATCGGTTCACTAAAATGGCTGCAATTTATTTTCTAGATAGAATTGCGGCTTGAGCATGAGCTCATTCTCTTTGTAATCGTTCACGCTTCAAAATCCCGTTTGGTTCATCCCATTACGACCGTTTTTCGATTTTTGGCAGATTTTTAAAGTTCAACAATAGATTTTTGTAAATTTTTTAAGGTATACCCCTTTCCATTTTTTTCGGCGATTTTCAAACTGCTCTCATTTCTACAAAAAATTAGTTGTCGGGATGAACTTAACGGCATTCTCTAAGTTTGGTCACAAGCTTTGCGTACGAAAAACAAATTTTGAAATCGGTTGAACCAAAGTGAAGTTATGAGCACTTGAAATTTCGCTATTTTCAGGTTTTTTAAAATCGGCCCAAAATTGAGCAAAACAGTTTTTTATCGAAATTCATGAAAATTTTGATTTTTTGAAAAAACTATTGATAGATTCGTGTTTAGGGGGAAAAAATACATCGATATGAGGCCCGAAAAACAAAAATAATTTTTTTTTTGCATTTTGGCCAAAATTTAATCGGTTCACTAAAATGGCTGCAATTTATTTTCTAGATAGAATTGCGGCATGAGCATGAGCTCATTCTCTTCGTAATCGTTCACGCTTCAAAATCCCGTTTGGTTGGTCCCATTACGACCGTTTTTCGATTTTTGGCAGATTTTTAAAGTTCAACAATAGATTTTTGTAAATTTCCATTTTTTTCGGCGATTTTCAAACTGCTCTCATTTCTACAAAAAATTATTTATCGGGATGAACTTAACGGCATTCTCTAAGTTTGGTCACAAGCTTTGCGTACGAAAAACAAATTTCGAAATCGGTTGAACCAAAGTGAAGTTATGAGCACTTGAAATTTCGCTATTTTCAGGTTTTTGAAAATAGGCCCAAAATTGAGCAAAACAGTTTTTTATCGAAATTAATGAAAATTTTGATTTTTTGAAAATCAGCATTTACCTTCCCATGGACACCATTGGGCAATGCTGATCGCTCGATACATCCGCATTGGCTTTCCAATGTGCATCATTGAGTAATGATGATCATTCGATTCGTCCGCATTGGCTTTCCAATGAGCATCATTGAGTAATGATGATCATTCGATTCATCCCTGTACGCCATTGACAAATGCGGAAATCTCAATGGGTCCCCATTCATTGTCCAATGGAGTCGTATGAGGACCATTGGTTGCCATTGGCGATTCAATGGAGTTTTTTACTACGGGGTGCAAATCCACGATCAACATTACATTTTTGGTTCAATTTTGTTTATATAATACTTTGTAATGATTTTAAAAGATCCTGAAATTTTCAGAAAGGTGTTTTTGTTTGTTAAAAAATAAGAATTTTTGAATTTTGGCTAAGCAAATTTTTTTTTACCTCTAAGTTAAGTAAAGTTTAGCAAACATGTAATTTTATAATTTTGAATAGTAAACATTACATGATTATTTAATTTTACTTAACTTAAAGATGAAAAAAAAATTTTTTCACCTAAATTCAAAAATTCATACTTTTGAAACAAAAAAAACAACTTTCTGAAAATTTTACGATCTTTTAAGATCAATACAAGGTATTATATCAAAAAAATGAACCAAAAATTTAATGTTGATCGTCGATTATCACGATTTAAAAAAATGCAAAATTTTCAAAATTCATCATTCCTCAAATTTTTTTTTCGGAATGTTTTTTTTCGTAGCTGCAAGCCTCTCTAAGGCGAGCCCAGAACGATTTTTTTGGTAAATATATTGTGAAATTTTGAATTTTGCATAACTTTCGAAAAAAAAAAAACATTTGAAATTTTTTTTTCTTTGGTAGAACTTTGATTGATGACAAATGAAAACCATATCAAATTTCATGGAAATTGAAACAGGTCGATTCGAACTATTGATCGATTTGACATGGAACGACCCATGATCTGAATATATTTCAACGGAAAGTTCTCATTGTACATTATTCTCGGGTGTTCTTCGAGCGAGAATACCAAAATCAAATGAATATCTGGAATACTATTCTGGATATATAAGAGCAGCCTCAGCAAGTGAGAGAAAAAAAATGACTGATCGAGAATCGGCTCGTATCTCTGTGGCTCTGATGCATCTATTAAATCGTACACAGAGGCGAATAACGTTATTCGCGAAGAACGGGGGCTCGCATATCGCATTTTATATACATCTATATAACTCAGCATTAATGAACGCAACGTGGTAACACGGTAATATATCATTGCCGTGGGCGTATCCTCACGGGGACGGGCGCACACATCCACAAACGCGATGCGTTATTCTGGCGCGAGAACATATTTTTCACATTTCACTCTGTACCGACTTTTTTTGTTATTCTCATTCTATCGTGGTTATGATATTCGATGGAAAGGAAGAGAGAGGAAGTGAGAAAAATGAGAGGGAGAGAGAGAGAGAGAGAGCGGGAGAGAGAGAGAGAGAGAGAGAGAGGAGAGAGAGAGAGAGAGAGAGAGAGGAGAGAGCAATGGGCGCAAACGAGAATGATTATCCGACTGACGAAATGAAGTCAGTAGCCGAGAATCATTTATGGTTTCGTCGGTTATTATATTTATTATATACGTGGCAAAAGTTCCATCCGTATTCGGTGCACCCTAAAAACGAACCATTTCACGGCAGGGCTGGAGAATATCGCGTGCCTTTTCCCTTCCATCCCCGTGGCTCCGAATTTCGTGGTCCTTTTTCCCACAACGATCGACAACGGGCGTGCCTTTGTGGACTATCGCCCTACATACGATCGAATTATTATTTATTATCGTCGCAACCCTCCGTTCTTGGCTCTATTTTCAACGACAAGGGCTTCAGAGTGAAGCTGAACGGTAGGATTGAATCTACGGGCGCAGAGATTTTGGAGGAATTGAACTTCAATTCCAACTGCCAACAACTGCCGTAAGTCTGATAAACTTCATCAGACTTACGGCAGTTATTGGCAGTTTTCGAATGTGGTCGGCAGAATTAGTGGCGAATTCATGATCGACGAGTGTCTATATTTTGCTATATTTTTGGAGAGACTTACAGCAATTATTAGCAATTATGGTCGAGGTCGATGAAAGTATGCACTTTAAATCGATCTCGAAACGATTTTTTCGTAGCTATAATAGTTTTTGAGATATTTAAAAAATAATCTTGGAAAATTGAAAAAATGGTGAAATTTTGAATTTTGCATAACTTTCGAAAAAAAAATTAAATTTTTTTTTCTCTTTGGTAGAACTTTGTTTTATGATAAAAGAAAATATCTGACCAAATTTCATTGAAATTGAAAGGGGTTGATTCCAACTATTTGTCGATGTGACATGGAATGACCCGTATATTCAATTTACTTTTTTACAAATATTAGACATTTCAAATAATGTCCGCAATATATTTTTATATGAGTATGTAGATTGAAAATGTATTGTAAATACGTCCAAAATTATTCTTAATGCAAGATATTGGAATCTTTGAGCGCCAAAAATAAATATCATATTTTACATTTGTTTATTATATTCTATACCCGAAAATCTTAGATACGTAAAATATATTATTATACAGTTGAAATTACGCAAAATATATGTGAAATATAGAAAATACATGTTACATTTTTTATCGCACCATTTTTTTTCATAATATATTTTTTTAATAAATTTTTTTATTTTCATTTTTTTCTTCATATTTTTTATTTCGATAGATTTTTCGTAATATTTCTTTTTTGTACGGAAAAGTTTCTACTTATAACAAGCATGAGCTGTTACCATTTACAAATTCTACTAAATCGTAGATTTTCATGACTTTCAAACCGTTGTTTTTAGCGACAATTTTTTTTTTTAAAGATGTTGAGTCCCTATGAAATCTTATAATGTTAATTTTTCAATAAATAGCTTCTTAATCGTCGTGAAATTTTTACACGACCTCCTGAATACTTTATGTAAAAACATATTAAATTTTCAGAATTCTATCATCATTACTTCAACCTCCTTAAGGGTGAAAATGAAAAATGATGAGAAAATTCTGAAAATTCGATATGTTTTTGTATGAATTATTTAAGGGGTCGCGTAATTATAATATTTATAATATTTTAATATGAAATATCGACAATGGCTTATTTTTTTTCTTTTTGTGTCTTAGGATTCTAGAAGAATAAAAAAGAATTTGATTTTTGACCTCCGGAAGCTTGAATAATTGATCACTGAGTAGAAGGAGCACGTCCTACTTTTTCACAAAAAAGGTTAAATAAAATTAAGAAATAAATTATGAATATTACAAAATCGAAATTTCGCTGGCTCAAAATTCATAGACAATTAGGTAACCTCGATGTTGGACGAGAATTTTTAGCTCAGGAAAAAAATATACGTGCTTGAGACGAACACACTTTTTGGCCTCTACCTGAAAAACGCCAAAAGTATGGTACACACCTGGATGAAGCAATCCCACGTCCAATAACTGCTTTCGTTAAAATTTTACGATGTCTATATATTTATGTATGGGTCTATATACGAGCGACGTGCTTTCCCACCCGCTCGTACTTCTCTTAAGGGGGATGAAAGCCACTCTGGCTTGAAAAGTCCTTCCTCGAGGAATGTCTTTCCGGGGACACGCGCGGCCACGCGCCTCTCTTTCTCTCACAATCTCTCTCTGTCTCTCTCTATCTCTTTGACCCCTCTTTTCATTGTATTTTATAGTTATACGGTCGCTACTGCCGCGTCACATTAATTTTTATTTCCACCTTTCGAAAGAGTCTCCAACGAGACTCCAAACAAAATTATTGCCGGTTGTTGTCCAAAATTTCATCCCTCTCCCTCTCTCTCTCTCTCTCTCTCTCTTTTTCCCTCTCTGTATCTCTCTTTGGAGGTTTGAATCTTCTGGCGCAGGACTCGTGCGACCCTATGCTCAAAATTCCAAGAGAGGTCTCAACTTGGTACTCGAGTTGTATCTCCCTCGAAGCGTTGACGACAATAAGCCCTAAAACTGCCTAAAACTTTCACTCTAGAGAATTTTTGCTCGCTCCTGTCTCTCCTCATATTTTCCGCACTCAACCGATATTTACGTTTCAAAGAAACGAAAAATCCGTGACGACACAAGAATTTTCATGTTTTCCTCGAGGAACATCGTCGCGCTTAGAGCGCTCAATTCGTCAGACTTTCTTTGTGGAAAATATTTTGTCACGCAATGGCCACGCTCTTTTTCTTCTGGCGTTACCTTTTCTCTTTTTTCGTCCTCTTCACTGACGCAAATTGGTCCGAGAGTGAAATATGTCCATTGCAAGTGACGACAGCGGAACTGCGCGTCTTATTTGGAGAATCTCACTGGGTTAAGGTCGTTTTGGATCGAAAAAAGGGCAGTTTTTTTTCAAAGTCTCATTTCTGTGGGTCAGAGGGTCAGATTTGCTCGAGGAGATATTTTGAGGGCTGCAAATTGGATTCGATTGGCTTGCGGGACAAAATTTGGTCCATCGGGATTCTCCGGAGTATTCGACTTTTGGATGGGGGAGCGATTGCGTGAAAAATGGCGGCGAACGCGCAAAAGTCGACATATGTTGCCCCTTTTTGGATTCTTCGATGAAAAAAGTCAACCGAATTTGGGCTCTCGTCGATTTTTCCGTCCTTCCCTTTCCGAGGGTCGGACGAATTTGTGACGTTTACGGTGGAGTCGAAAAATCGGGGGGTCCGAAGTTTGAGGACCATTTGGGGAAAATTGGGAATATCGGGAGCGACGCGGCATAAGGCGAGCACGAGTCTCCACTATTTCTAGGCTATAGCTATTATTGTACGATTGATTTATATTTTGTTTGCGGTGCTTCCTTCTTCCCTCTCTTGCTCTTTCTCTCCCTATCTTTCGCTCTGCTCTTTCCTTAAACTGTTGGGTGAAAATTCTACCCGACAGACTGTAGCCTACGTCGTCCATTATGCGAGCCCTTTGATCGCGTTGTTGTTGAATAAATCCATCAATTAGGCCAAAACTCACTATTCCTACCGCGATCATAGAAACTCCTAAATATATATATTTTCCTTGGTTATAAATCTCCAACGACTCCTCCAACCATTTTGCAAAACCTCGAGTAAACAAAAGGGTTCCAGGGAATATTAGTGCCGAGGATTTAAAAATCTTAATATTGTGACAGTTTTTGGTCACCGATGATCAGATTGAAAAATGAATATTTTTACTAGAATAAATTTGTTGAGAAAATAAGTAATCAATTTTGTAAATTTGATACATATTCAGAAGCAGAACTGTCAATGGTGATGTAAAATTTCAGATTTCATCAAATATTGACTGTTTTTTTTATAACAATTTTCAGCGAATGATTTGTTAATGCAGTTTTCTGCAAAAACAATTTCCAACTTTTGTCCGGTTTTAAAAATTCATGGACTCATTTAGTTTTATTAAAGATGTTTTATCGGTAGTTTGAATTCGAAATTACAATTATTTGTTTAATCCGAGAAAAAGACAGTTTAGTTATAATTAGAGAATAATTATTATAAATAGAAATCTAAATAATCAACCCATGGAGAATCTTTCGAAAAATTAAATAAACCCTGGGAATTATTCTTGCAAGCAATTAATGAAGCGAAGAGTGAAATTGTCAATAGTAACTATTTAATTGCAAATAATATCTTTATGGATTTTGGACCCTTTCTATCTTACAGCTTTATAACGATAAATAAAATTACAAGATTCGATTTTGGAAATAATGCCACATTTTTTATTTTCCATTTTATTACTTACTTGCTCTAGCCAAACTCTTGGTGATGAAAAGTCTCTTTGATGTTTTCTCATTTTTTTTTTAACGAACTCTTTACATGATCTTATTTGGTACTGCAGCTCTTATTGATAATTGTTTTCTCATCAACAATTGTTTAATACATTCCAAATATGTACAAACACAGCATTCTCGCTTTTTCAAAAAAAATCCTGGTACATTTTTTTGATGCACTAAAATAATCCACAATTTACCGAGAAGATCAATTGTTTAAAAGGGTGAAATAAAATTAATTTTTCACACGAATATTGACCCAAACTTATTTTTTAATTTCACAAAGAGCACTTATTATGGCCTATTTATATTAAGGGGTTATGCGCATCAAAAATTTTCAAATAATTGATTTACTAAATGTCATTTTTATATAATGTACATACACTGCAACCTCGATAATCGGAATTGTGCGGGACCGGCTCTTGCAAGAAGTAGGGTTGCGCACATTGCACAGAACCGTCTCTGCGCCGCTGGTGGCTGACGGCGGCCTGACGCGATTGGCTTGGCGCTTCTCCCACTACGCTGCAATTGCAAAGATCGAGGGTACCGAGAATCGAGGTCACAGTGTATATTTAATTATATCTTATATTAACGGAATCTTTTTAATTTTTTTATTTTGAATGATCCAATCCAGGGACATCACGGCGCAAGACGCCTTCTTTTAGAGGACCTACCGGACATCGACTACAGTGGCTTCAAGAATGATTATTTTTCAAAAACAAAAATTCCAAAACAAAGTTAAAGGTACAAAAAATGTATATGAATTTTTACTTAAATAAATTGAAATGTCTTTTGGGAAAAAATTCTTGAAAAATCGCTTTTTTCGACTGCCTGACTTCGCATAACCCCTTAAAAATGGTTAAAAGTTCATCATCGATGGTCGGCCATGGAAAATGTAGGGGTTGGTCTGGCTGTATGAAAACGTTAGTCAGGAATATATGGGCGGAGCGCAAAAAGTGTTGATTCATTCTCGTTGTCGAGATCCGAAAAATTGCACATGGAGTCCATTCCGGACCTTCTCCGGGGTCGATGATGCTTCCCATCGATATTACACCTTCAAGGCGAAAGGGTTCAAGGGATTAACGAAAGTTTACAAGAGTGAGAGATCGCAATTCTTAACGACCAAAGTGGCCTCTGGGGATTTATCCTTCGCGCAATATAAGAGAGAACGCGATAATCCTAAACAGAGGATTATCCTTCCGGCGTGTGACACTCGCGCAGGTCCTCTTCAGGTACTGGCAAAAACGAATCCCCCGGAGAGGACGTTAAGAAGCCTCGTGAAAGATTAGCACCGAAAGGGATAAACATTTGACACGAATTAGTCGAACGCGCCCAATTTTCGTATACAATGTTGTCCAAGTGGTGCAAAATCCTTGTATTTGGACCTCACGCCTATAAAGTTTACAAACTTCCTCGGGGATTTGATGTTTGTACCTCAGCCTCAAAGAAAAAGGACCCTTGGGAATCGACACCCAAAACACGATTTAAAATGCCCCTGACGCCTGCAAAAATGTTCAATCGCAGCCAAAGTAATGACAGACAACAATTCAATCTTCTTTATTATTCTTTTGTCAATGTTAAACAACTGAAATCTCTTATAAACAACTTTTTGGAAATTATAGTACTAAATTGATCTCCACGATTTTTGAGTATTTCGAGCTCACGCCTTAAATCGATTCAACTAAAGAACGATAATTGTTAGTCATTTTGTTAACTTAATTTGTTTATTTTCAACGTAGTGCAATTTTATTTATATTTTTTTAATGACAGTGCCACGATAAATATATTTAATTCTAATTAATTGGATTAATGTATTTTTTTTTATTGAAAGAAATAATACATTTTTTATGTTTCAAAAAGCGATTTCTACCTTTTTTTTTATACGACATTCGCTATTGCATTTTTTTTCGCACTCTGTAAGTCGTAGATTGAAAAATTCTAAATGAAGGGAAAAAGTGATGAACTTATCAATTTTCACTATGTACTTTAATTTCCGATATTTTTGTAACTCCCAGTAAGATTTTATAACAAAAAGAAATGAGCCCAAAAAATTTCTTGTTCCAATGCGATTTGAGAACAAAAAAATTTGGGAATTCCTTTAAAAGTTCTTTTTAAAAAATGCACATAATTGCATTGTAAATCAGAAATTTTTTTATGACAAAAATCAATAATTGAGTCAATAAATCAATGATAAAATCGATACTGCGACCATAGCTGAAATATCATCGTTAAGGGGGAACGTCACTATGATGAGGCTAAATAGCCGATTTTCGAAATTTTTTTTGTGTAAGTAGGGATGATTGTTGGAGGATCAGACAAAAACCAATCTATTAAATATATATTCAACAATATTCATACAAATTTTTATTGAATAATATTAAAAATTGACAAAGTTATTACCATGAACGTAATGACATAATAAAAAAATGACTCCTCCTGGTGGCACCGAGACAGCAATGAAAAATCATCTGAAATCAAAAACCCACAATTTTGTTAAATCTACACAACAGTGATCGTCAATCGTAGTCATTTTTTCAAAGTTTTTCAGGTAATGGCGCTGATTTGTAATTTTTTTCTATTTTTGGCCTTTTTTTATTTTTAAAAGGTCTTAAAAATAGTAATTTTTGAAATTTTGAACATCGGTGGCACACAACCTTAGCCAATGCAATTACTAAAATTTAAAAAAATTAAATGGGTTCATTGGTCTTCCAGTAAGTAGTCCCAAAGAACTACCTGCTCTTCCTTTGGGTATATCTCAGTTAATTTTTGAGATTTTGTGTTCAAAATTTGTTTACATATTTTTGAATATATATATTTCAAGAAAATGGAAAAAAAAATCATTTTTGTACAGTGGCGTCACAGTGGCGTTCCCACTTAAGGAATGGATAATTCAGAAAAACGAAGGAGCTCACAACATTCATTAATTTACATGTATTATTAATTTAGAGGATTTTAATAAAATGGGGTGAACGAACTATTGTGAAAGATCTCGAATACATATGCACATATATATATATATATATAAACATCGCGACGTATATATGTATACATACGGGGTCTTCGTCGTCGTATCAATGCCACGAAGATTGACAGTGCTGAGCTATGATAAACGATCCTCTCGCTCCTATAATGTATAGCCCTGCTCCCCGATTCACCGGGTTACATGGGCGCCCAGCGTCGGACCATGGCACGCGGGGGGTCGGTTGAAAGGTCCTGAAAGAAAAAAAAAAATAAAGCGCATTAGAAAAAAGTCAAGTTAACTTTTTTTGTTTGTTCAACTGTTTTTAATAAATGCCTCATTCAATTTTTTAATTTATTTATTTACTTTGCATGAAATTGTGATTAAAAATTTTTTTTTCTCGTGGGACAAATTATCATCATTTAGTTAAGGGTTCAAAGAAGGCTCATGAATTTATTCAGATTTTTTCAAAAGTTTTAGAATTGTGAAATTAGCGAAAGACACGAACGACCCATCGTTAGCCTTAACGATTGCTCAAAACATCGTTCGCTGACGAGAGTTGAGGATGTTGAGTCCCTATGAAATCTTTTAATGTTAATTGTTCAATAAATAGCTTCTTAATCGTCGTGAAATTTTTACACGACCCCCTGAATACTTCATGTAAAAACATATCAAATTTTCAGAATTCTATCATCATTACTTCAACCTCCTTAAGGGTTAAAATGAAAAATGATGAGAAAATTCTGAAAATTTGGTATGTTTTTATACAAAGTATTTAAGAGGTCGTGTAAAAATTTCACGACGATTAGAAAGCTCGTTATTAAAATATTAACATTTTGTTAAGAATAATTTTTCAAACAAATAAAAAAAATATTTATCAATAAACTTCGTTTTGTTTCGGTTCCTTTCCATATAGTGTAGATATTAAAAAATTGAGAGGTCAAAAAAAAAACTTATCGCAAAGTTATATCAGTTTCCATAAGACTACATTTTATTTAATTTAATTTGTTAATGTTAATTGTTCGATAACGAGCTTCCTAATCGTCGTGAAATTTTTACATGACCTCTTAAACAATTCATCCAAAAACATACTAACTAAATTTTTAGAATTTTCTCATCATTTGCGATTTGGGACTCAACATCCTTAAGGGTTGGCCAAGTTGACTTGGAATACCCCATAGGTATGAGGCATTTCCTCACAGGTTGATCGCCCAAAGTTAACGAGACTTTCGCGTGTACCGGAAACCATCGGAGCATCGAAACATAGTACACATTCTGACTCGTACGTTCGTATGTGCGTCCCTGCCGTGAAATAGACAGTGGGAAAGGTTTTCACCCCGTGCGTTTTCGATCTTCTTGGGGGCACGTTTATCTCTCTCTTTCTCTCTCTCTCTCTCTCTCTCTCTCTCTCTCTCTCTCTCTCTCTCTCTCTCTCTCTCTCTCTCTCTCTCTCTCTCTCTCTCTCTCTCTCTCTCTCTCTCTCTCTCTCTCTCTCTCTCTCTCTCTCTCTCTCTCTCTCTCTCTCTCTCTCTCTCTCTCTCTCTCTCTCTTCCTTTCATTGTGTCTGTCCTCGATGGACGGGCCAACACGCCACTCCCTGGACGAGCACGCAACTTAAATATACCCGGCATTTGCCGATTATGATGGTCAGCCAAATGGTCATCCGGGAAGGGATGACCAAGACAGAAAGAGCGAGAGAGAGAAGGCACTCTGCAAAATAAGCTCAATAATCGATTCAAACTCATCCCCATGGAAATTTATACATGCAAAATATACGTAAAAAACGCATATCATATATTTACAACATATTCCACCCTTACGAAAATAATATATTATTCGGTAATGCATTTTTTGCGTTTTTTAGTGCATATCATAATCTTCTATTGAGAAAAAATAAAATTATGATAAATCATAAATTATAATCTACGATGAATTGATGAATTATTAATTAGCATAAATATATCAAATGAACAAAAACTCCTTCTTTTATTAAAAGAATTTTTTCTCGATAACTATTTGAGTGTCGAGAAAATCAGCAGCGTTTCCATAATCTATCACTCAATTGCTGCTAACCCTATAAAAATCTGAATTTAAGCTGTAGAAACCTAGAAAATCAGGAGGGGGCAGTCACTCCTTGCAAATCTCGAACTATATCGTTAAGATCACTGGGCAAAAATTATTAAAAAAATGTTTTTAAATTTGAAAAACATTTTTCCTGTTCAATTTTTTTTTTCAGTAACTATTACACTGTCAGAAAAACGAATAGTTTTCCAGTGAGCTATGACTTAATACCTACTATCCCTATTAAACTATAAATTCCAGCTTAAAAAACTTAGCAGATCAGAACTAAAAATTATGAAAAAATATATTTTTGGAATTCTTACAGGTATCATTTTGAAATGATACTTTAGACGACATATGAATGAAGAAAATTTTCTCGGACCAGACTGACCCCCTATTTTTATGTAAAATAATTTTTTTACCAATCGCTGATTAGCGACATAATTAATTAACTAATTACACGTTATGGAGATCATGTCAAATTTCAAGTTTGTAATAATAATCTTGCAAGGATTCCGTTTTTTTCTTTTAAGGGGGTCGTCTAGGGTGAAACCTGTTTTATCAATGTTTTTTTCCGGGAATTTTTTTTGACAAACCATTAAAATAAAATAATTTATGAATTGTTTATTATTTTTATTAACATTTGAACAAACTTTGTGCATTTTTTTAAGCGAATGTATTAAATATAATCGGAGATACACCGCCCAACAGGAACACATATAAAAAAAAGGTGCTGCCATGATTCCGACCGTTCTGCTTATCCGAAATGAAAAAACCAAACGCCATTTCAATTGTGAGACTTGAGGCTCTACCGTGAGCCAAAATAAAGTCAGAATTCCAAGAAAATCTTTTTTTTTACGCTTTAGAAAAAAAAATCGATTTTTCGCATTTAATATTTTTTCTAAAGCGTTAAAAGAAAAACGATTTTGTTGTAATTCTGACTTTATCTTGGTTCACGGTAGAGCCTCAAATTTCACAATTGAAATGGCGTTTGGTGTTTTGATTTCAGATAAGCAGAACGGTCGAAATCATTGCAGCAGTGGAGCACTTTTTTTTTAAATATGTGTTCCTGTTGGGCGGTGTATCTCCGCGATTATATTTAATACATTCACTTCAAAAAATTCACAAAGTTCGTTCAAATGTTAATAAAAATGATGCACAATTCATAAATTATTTTATTTTAATGGTTTGTCAAAAAAAAAATCCCGAAAAAGAACATTACAAAAACAGGTTCCACACTAGACGACCCCCTTAATAAAGGAAACCTTAAGAAATCAAAATAATAAAAACACAAAATTAGTACATTGATAATGAATTAATTATAAATGAATTGATTAAAGATAATTTTCGTTGCACTGACTTTCATTTGAATTTATTGAGTGTGGGGTGGGATTGGTATGATAAAAAAACGTTTTGTTGGTCACTGACTAAGCAGCTGAGCGACGCTATCGAGAGTTCAGGCTCGTCGTGCTGTGCGAGAGCTCGCCAGGCAAAATGCATCATTAAGCGAGATCGTGTAACAGCACAGTGAGACCAGATAAATGACGTGGTTGCCTCAAGTCTGACGTGAATGAAGCCGGGGAAGGACGTCGCGGCGTTCACCTATGTCCAGCTATATTCCACTCTATCCCATGGTCAATTCGACACTGCACGTTTCAGAGCACCTCACAAACGAAGTGCCGTGATTAACGCTTCTTAATCACGTTAGTTGCGCCCTTTTGTCAGTCGGCATTCGATTTTTATCGTTGAAAGAGAAGGGAGAGCGCGTGCCCTCGAGTTTCGTACCTGAACTATAAGTGCCTGTACGATATATAGATTGTAGAATATATAGATACGTCGAAGTAAAATAATATAATGGTCGAAATGAAGTATATTTTACGCATCAAAATTATGTCGTATATGGGGTACCGTAAAACGGGGCTACGTTGTTCGTGTTTCGGAAGTTTTTTGGTCGTAACTTTAATCATTTTCCATAGCAAACATTTAATAAACACTTACGTAAGCTTTAATTAGCAATTAATTTTTTTCTCAAGGTTCATCCATGCATGATCTTATACGAAATAAAATATATTTGCAAAAATATACTATTCCACGTATCCGATAATTAAAAAATTTATATCAAAAATAATATAAATAAAATATACGCAACGCAACAAAAATTTATCTAGAATGTTGAGAATATATTTTCATGAGAAAAATGAGATAATTCATATATATTTTAGGAAATATGTTGAATATATGCAGTTAAAAATGTGCATTTAAGATATATCGACGAAATGAGAACCCCAAACATTTGCTTTCCTTCCTTTTATCTCGCTCTCACCCTCTTTCTTTTTCTTTGTCCCATTCTCTCTCTCTCTTGTTACATCGATAAATTAAATTCTGACTGGACCAGTGGGAGATCCCCCAATGTCCAGGAGAGTTGCTCTGAAAACTTTGTTTTTTTTTCTCAGGCTTCTTTTCAACCAATTCAATGATCTTCTTTTTCATTCGTCGCAGTTACAGAATTTGTGAGTAATTGTAAGATTACCAATAATTTTGACGTTTGTCGCTCAACCTCGGTACAGTTTTTTCCAATCATTGATGAAGAAAGTCGCCATGATAAAGCTTCAATCCTCGTTGATTTTTCCAGTCGAAAAAAATTACAGAATGATCCTTTTTTTCCTTCAAAGTCATTTACAAAAAAATGTATTTACCCAGAATCGACGATTTGAAATTTCTTATTCCGAACGCTAATTGAGAACGCTCATTAACTTCGTTGAAAAATGTGAAAAAATAAATCACGAGGCAAATCCAAGAAGCCTAGAATTCACGGTTGGCTGAATTTGACACGTGAGTCCTGATATATATTAATATATAAATCACGTAATACGTTTGTAGATTAAATCAACGCCGCTCTTTCTCGCGAATCGGTGGAAAATTATTCGCACTGCGCTCACTGGAGCACTAAAAACCTTTTGTATAATTAACACTACCAAGAATCTCAATTTTTTATCTCACTGACTCCACCTCATTTCTTAACCGTCTGCAAATAAAAATAGAAACTTTTTTTTTCCCATCACATATAAATACGTTGCGTCCAGATTTCATGATTTCTCAAAGAACACAAACGCGTTTCCTCGGCAATTTCAGGAGGGATTTTTTGTTTGTTTATTCTTGAGAGATTCAGTTCCAGATTCCATTATTTTCCCAAGTATGGCGATGCCTTCTTTTAGAATGCTATGAGCGACGTGAAAAGGATAGCGAGAGAGAAAATTTTGGTGCAAAAAGAGAGAGAGAGGGATGCGGAATTCGCGATGCGAAGAAGAGAGGCGCGTGCGCCCCGCAATGCCCAAATAGAAATTCAATTGATCTTGTCCGTTGGTGTCGGACTATCCATCTTGGTCCTTCCCGACGCTGCTTGGCAGCCACGGCGTCGCTCGCGTCTTTCTGCACAGAATCCAAGGCAAACCATCAGAAACTCACCCTTTCTCTCTCTCTCTCTCTCTCTCTCTCTCTCTCTCTCTCTCGCGCGCGCGCTCTCTCTCTCTCTCTCACCCTCTGTACGTCTCTTTTTCCTCACTGGTTTCCGCGTCTATCACCCTGAACCCCGCGACGACGTTTCGCAGGACGACAAGGATACAAACAGACGCACACATATCGGGGTGATTCTAAAAAACACGTTTTCTACCGATTGCCTTCCTCATCGAGCTTTTTCCCTTTTCCTTGTAGAATAAATTTTGCACAAGTGCAGGCCTGTACCATTTGTTTTACTCTGCTGCCGCACGAATCGTTGAAATTTGACAAAAAAAGGCTTTTTCCCCAATTTCAAAATTATTCCAATATCGCAAAATTTTATAATTTTTTAATTTTTAATACATTTTGCGCAAATACAGGTCTGTACCATTTGTTTTACTCTAATGCCGCACGAATCGTTGAAATTTAGCGAACAAAGGCTTTTTTCCCCAATTTCGAAATTATTCCAATATCGCTAAATTTTAATAAATTTGTTATTAACTTTAATAAATTTTGCGCATATGCAGGTCTGTACCATTTGTTTCACTCTGCTGCCGTTGAAATTTAGCAAAAAAAGGCTTTTGTTCCCCAATTTCAAAATTATTCTAAGCTTATGGTTGCTTGCTAAAAAAAATAGTTCTCGGAAATCCTGAACCCGGTGCGATTTTTTTCCAACGGATTATCGGTTGAAAAGGGTTCGAATATCAAATTTCAATTTTTAATAATGTTTTTTTTCTCCTGTTGTATATGACAAAAAATCAAACATTAAAAAATATATATATTTTTTGGGAATTTTTGAATTTTTTGTCACATTTAACCCTTAACAGATGTAGAATTATAAAAAAAAGTCGAAAAAATTAATTTTTCCACATTTAAGAAGATTACCTGTTGTTTAGAAACAAAAATCTTGCTCCTTTAATTTGTTTTTGAAATTTTCATCAATCGGTCTGGAAAAACCGTTGAATGGATCGATCTGCAAATTTACAGGGTTATTAGAGGTACTTTGAGCTGTAAAAATCCCTGAAAACATCATTCTTGACATCAATAGCAAAGCTGCAGTCGATTTACCAAAACGAGGGAAAAAGTCACTTTTTTTTGTAACTGAATATTGAGAGTAGAAAAAAATCCCCAAAATTCTTGGAGGAATCTTGTTGGAAATTTATTTCAGTTTCTGAAACTGCCCGATTATTTCCTGTACGACCATTAGTTGCTGAGATATCAGTGGTTAAAGACAAAAGGATCCCTTTTTATTCAAAGCCAGATATAAAAAAAAGATCAAATTAAAATTAAAAATTAAAAAGATAAAATAAAAAAAAATAAAATGAATCTAGATAAACAGGTGAGATAAATAATACCTTGTCCATGCATTCCGGTGGAAAAAAAAATTTCTGAGCCTGTGGACCAAAGAATAAAACGTAAAAAATTTGCAAAAAGTTTCTTTTGCTCTATTTCTTAAAATTGCGTAAGAACCGTAGCTCCTAAAATTTGTTGACCAAAATATCTGGAAACTAGAATCTTGGAGCTTCAAAATCCTTTTTTCATTACCTCGATATGACCATTTTTCACTGAAATACAGCCTGTCGAAAATCACCGAAAAATTTGAAAATTTTTTCTTGCTCCCTTAATTTTGGCGAGTAGTGTATTTTAATATAATTTATATTCTGCATTTATCATTCAATATAATATAATTGTATATAGAATTTAATATATTTTATACTTTGTCCTAATAACCCTTAAATCTCATTGAAGAATGTGCTGTGGAATTCGACACCGATAATTCATTTGAAATAATCGCATGAGATTCAGTTTTGACAAAAACAAAATTCCGACGACCAATTTTTATGCAAAATAATTGGGCGATGTTTGAATTTTGAAATTCCGGAGACCGCCGTTTTTGCCAGAAGTGATTGTTTTTGGGGTGGTTCATAAAAAAAAAATTGTCAAGCCCTTAGTTCGGGCGAGATATATTTTTCAAAATAAAACTACAAAAATCTCGATAAGGAGCGCAGTAAAAAAAACATATTTTTTTTAAACCACCCTAATACGTATAAATGGATTTGCAATTTAAGGGTAACAACGGGCCACATACGCAGAAAATGAGAAAGAGAAAAAAAGAGTAGGGATCTCCCGTACATATCTTGGGGGATGAAGGGTGAGGGGGTGGGTGGTTGCGCCAGGAAAAAAGGGACAGCTGTCCAGCCAACCGCCAAACTACCCATTAATTACCGAACCACTGAAATCTCTTTTTCCTCCCCCCGCGAGCTTGTTTGTCTTCGCCACCCCCTCCCAACCCTCCATGGCCAAAACAACCCTTCGTCAGTCACCACCAGCATAGATATAAAAAAAATATGTGCGAAATTTACGAAACTCAGAGAACAAAATATCAAATCAAAATATATCTCGAATATATTCAAAGTACATCAAGAATCTGTTTTTCGTTTATAAACGTTCCAAAAATAAAATAAAAACATTGAAGATCGGTCTGAATAATTTTTTCCTATATTTTTCTGAAAACATTTAAAAACAAAAATTTTGAAAAATAACGTTCCGATAAGTCCATTTTTGAAATAGTTCTAGATATTTGAAAAAAAAAGAGCCAATTTTTTTAAAACATTCATAACTTTTTTTTGGTTTGGTAATAAAATTTGAAAAAATTCTGAAAAATGTTTTTGATGGGGTAAAAAAAGATAGAAAAGTTTCAGCCAAATCGAAAGGGGTCAGGGTCAAAAGTGGTCGATTTGACGTGGAGCGCCCCATATAATATGTATCTAAAATAGAATTTCGTAAAATATGTTATTGTTTCCGAAAATTCGATAATAGAAATATATTTATGATATGTTTCTTATATATGAAAAAATATATTGAAAGATATACTTTAAATCGCATACAATTTTTTTTCATCTTACCACTTTGAATTCGAGTGATTCGACTTTGAACTCGCAATTTACAATTTTGAGAATAATGAAGAGGAAAAAAACAGAAGCGCACAATGTGTTGAAGGAAAATTTTGACGGGCAATTGTGAAAAAAATGTATATTAAATCAAATGGCTTTATTATAGTTGAAGCTCGTTATTAAAGTATTACGAGAATCGCCCCGAAGGGTGGATCACACGTGAATTCCAGTCGATTATTTCGCGGTATGAGAAATTATTCATGGCTGAGGGAGAGAAAGAGAGTGGAGAGCTTTCGCGAGGTGCATCGAGCTTGAACGATGTAGATCAACGTGCGAGCATTTTTATATGCAACACATAATATGGCCAATTCCGCCAATAATCTATTTATCGCTATTGGAAGGACGCATTCTCAATTAATCGAGATTTTTAATCACATAGCTTTTACTTCGTTGAGCTAAAAAAAAATTATCAAAATGTGCTTTTCACCATAAAAAAGGCCAATTTTTTCGAAAAAAAATTAATTCTACTGTGAAGGCAGAATTAATTTTAATTAATTAATTAATTTTTAACTTAATTAAATTATTAATTAATTTAATTAATTAATTTTTTGATTGGAGAGTTTGTTAATCCAAAACATAATATTTCAATATTTTTCCCTGCAATTTCATATTCTATTCCGTGAAAATAAAAATTTACAGGGTGGACTATTAGGGGATGATTGTTGAATAGTGCGTAATTTTTTAGATTGTCAAACATTTTTCTCAACTGAGTAGAAAGATTGAAAAAAAATGCAACGAAGTTTGCTACACATCTGCTATAAAAAATATATCCTGAATATATCAAAGAATATACACTGCTCTCCAAAAGTTTGGAAACACTCGACCCAGTTGACCCGATTCCGCGTTACACAAAAAGTTTCACTGCTCGTTTAAAAATAAAGATATTTTAATTTAACAAGCACCATTTTGAAGGGGGCATATTCAGCTTCATTTTGCTTTTTCTAACAAATTTTTTCGATTTTTTTTGAACCCGGTACGCCCTTTGAAACATTGCGGTTTTTTGTTTTTTTTTGGCGTTGACATTTTGGTGCACGATCCATAAATTTGTTTAAATCTGTTTTTCAAGTGAAAAACTTGTGGAAAGGAGTGTAAGCGTCAATTTCGTTTTTTAAAAAGTTTCGTACAATTTTTTTTACATAAATATTTGATTTTTCGTAAAAACCGACCATATTTATAAAATGTAGCGTAACTCTAAAACTACTGGGTTTTCGTGAAATCACTAAGACGGTAAAAAGTGGCATACAATCATTTTAAATCCAATTAAATTTTTTCAGAATTTTTTTTCAACATTTTTTTTTCGAAAATTTTGTCTGCCACTGAGATATTTTTTTATCTTAAACAATCGGTACTCTTATCTCATCTATATACACGGCTTTTTAATCGAAAAATCTTATCTTCACGGCTGTTTCATCGAAAAATCTTATCAACACGGCTTTTTCATCGAAAAATCCGTGTAGATGTAAGAGACCCAATTCTTTAGGATAAATTGATAGAAAAAATTTTCAAATACAAAATTTTGGGGAAAAAATCTGAAAATTTTTTATTAACTGCAAAATAATTGTATGCAACTTTTTACTTTCTTAGTAATTTCACGAAAACCCAGTAGTTTTAGAGTTACGCTACATTTTATAAATATGGTCGTTTTTTGCGAAAAATTGAATATTTCTGCGAAAAAAAATCGCACGAAACTTTTTAAAAAACTAAATTGAAGCTTATACTCCTCCCCACAAGTTTTTCAAGTGAAAAATAGTTTTTAAAAAATTTCATGGATCGTGCGCCAAAATTTCAATGCAAAACAGAAACCAAAAAACGGCCACGTTTCAAAGAGCGTAACGTGTTAAAAAAAAATCGAAATTTTTTTTTGAAAAAAGCGGAATGAAGCTGAATATGTCCACTTTGAAAGGCCGCTCATTAAATTGAAATATCTCCATTTTTAAAAGAGCAGCGAAACTTTTTGTGGTAGTACATCATACTGCCTTATTTACATCATTACGATATATATTCCTTTTTCCTGGGGGATGAAAATACCAAACACTCATTTTTTTCTTCGATTACGGAGGGTATAATTTTTCGAATTTTCCCTCACTATAAGAGTCCAACTATTCTTCCTTGAGATAATAATAAATAAATAATAAATAGTATAATAATAATAATAAATAATAATCATAAATAATAATAATAATAATAAATATGATAATAGCGAATTGAATTGACTTTTTATATACCTCAAGAATCGGTGGACATGGCCATAGCCATAGCATGCAGTTTTGGGTGCAATGGGGTCTATATCCAGGATCTTGTAACGCACGGCATGTAATGTGTGTATATGAGGAAAAGTGATGCCTCGTTGAGTCCTCGTCCTCTTTAAAATGGATGAATGATGTATTGTAACGACCTTAATGACGATACGCGCCCCGTGGTTTGCGCTCCTTTACTTCTCGGCCGTCGTTCGAAAAACCTTACCTCCCCTCTTTCCCTCAACCCTCCCTCCTGCCCCTGCCCCGCGCCAATCGCAATTCTCTCCATCAACTTATTCGCACCCGCGCATTACGCTAATTGGTGATACAACATTATTACAATGCGTTAAAGTAATAGGCTCGCAGACACTTATGCTCAGTTTTACCGAGCGGCGCAAGAATAACGAGGGAGGGGCTTTAAGGGGGTGATGCCAGAGTGCGCTCGCGAAAAAGGCGGAGAAGCGTGAAAGAGCGCGCGTGAATAATCAGATTCGCGATTGCGATAAGAGAGGGCTTAGAGGCACCACTTGTAACAAGCGCAATTCTCTCTCGCGCATAAGTTACTTGATAGTTGTTGTAAGACGAGCGGGGGGCGGGGGGAGGGGGTGATTCGATAAAGCACCCATACGAAGTGGATAATATCCAAGGTGCGGATCCGATCGATATGATGATAAGACTTCTCCTTTTCGCGATGCCAACGCGCATAAATCGAAAATTAAGGCAATTTTTTTAAAACCGTCTTGTTTCGTGAGTATATTGAAAAAATTGAATTTTCACGTTACTTTCGAATCTATTCATTAAATTCGTAATTATTATTAATTGAATTATTAAATTCTCGTACCTTGATTATTAATTAAAAGTTGCTCCATAACCACTTCACTGCCGAATAATTATTTTTTAATTAATAGCTCGTTGTAATCTGATGACTTCTCTCCCCCTTAAGATTTGGAACATCAAATAACATAAATTGAAATAAAATAAAATAAAATAAAAATATAATTGGAAATAAATAAAAAATAACATCACATAAATTCATTCACAATTATTTGGTTCAACTATAATTTTGTCGAATTAATTGTTATTCTTCCGATCAACGTTACTTCTATTTGTATTATTTTTTGTCAATAAAAATCCATTTATTTAGCTTGATTATAAATTTTCACCATAAAATATCCATGGTGCTTTATTTTTTCAAAACAGAAAAACAAAAACAGAAAAACCTGTCGGAAGACATCGAATTTCCGATGTTTTTAGCTAAACTCGGTGATATAAAAAATTGTTGTAATTTGTAATTTTTTAAAATAATATTTAATATATTGTCATTTGATTATTTTAAAACTAATTTTTAATACATCAACTAGAATGTTTGAAGGATGTTCTGTAATTTTTTGAGATTTTTCCGACCGATAGTTTGATCACAATACTCGTTCAAAAATGGACAAGGTCAAATCGACCCAGATAAGCGTGACCATGAAGGATTAATAGATTGATTTTTTTAATTCTTCCCTCGTGAGATCTGTTCTCAAAAAAAAAAAATTCTTCGAAACATTTTCCAGGGTCTCCATTGAGAAGTTGAGACCCTCAATCTGCAAGGGAAGCGTTATCAGTCCCAAATAAAAAAATTAAATCTCATTCCAACGATTTTTACTTTCCTGATCACATTTTCAAGGAGGATGAATTGCCAAAATAGAAATCATTTTTGTTACACTTCAACGATGCAAACTTCAACGTGTTACTTTATTTTCATGGGGAATTCGTTTGTAATCTGCACTTTTGCGCATTACATAGAATTCGTGTATACAGGACATTCCATACCAAGTCGACCTGAGTGTGACCCTCGACCTCGCTGATTCGTTGACGATTTTTAATATGATTCTTCCAACTCAAAATAGCATTCAGAATTTTTGTCAAATTTTTAAAACCAACTTTGAGTACGTTATGATTTTTTGAACATTTTTTTCAAAAACCTCGAGGGCCGTAATTTAAAGATCTGAAAAAATTTTCAAAAATCCGGTATCAAAAATAAAAAATTTTGACCCAAAATTCATTATGGCTTTCGCTTCCACCTCGATTTTAGATTTTTAGGAAGAAAACGTAAAAAAAATAGATGCAGAAATTAATAAACTATTTTCGGAAATTGTTGGTTGACGATAAAAATATTCAAGCCACTTTTCACGGTACATCAATTTCTGCACCTATTTTTTTTTTACGTTTTCTTCATAAAAATCTAAAATTGAGGTGGAAGGGAAATTCTAGACATCATGAATTTTAGGGAAAAAATGTTCATCTTTGACACCGGGTTTTTGAGAATTTTGTCAGATTTTTAAATTACGGCCTTCGAGGTTTTCGAAAAAAATGTTCAAAAAATCATAACGTACTCAAATTTGGTTTTAAAAAAACTGAAACAAATTCTGAATGCTATCTTGAGTTGGAAGAATCATATAAAAAATCGTAAATGTAATCAGTGCGGTCGAGAGTCACACTCAGGTCGACTTGGTATGGAATGCCCCATACATATTACATGCGTATAGTGTGTGAGTCGTGGGGCAGCATCGAAAGCGACCAAACGGGATGATCAGGAAATGCGATAAAATCCTCGAGAGCTCTATAATCCACCGACTCTATTTATATTTTTGCATAAAAAAAATATTACGCGCCTTTTCATCAACGAACGGCTGTATGGCCGATAAACACGTGCTTTGTAACACGGGTTATGTAACACGAGCAGTGTGAGTCTGGAAACATTTTTATCCAGTGCTATATACTCGTATTTACTAGCACACCTGCAATAGTGGGTTAAAATTCATCACCAAAAATCATTTTCAAAAAACCCAAAATGGTCCAAGTTACAAAAAAATATATATTTTAGGTTTGAACTTGAAAAAAACATATGAAAATTAATTTTGATATTTTTTTTGTATTTATTTCATGAAACTACAACTCAAGACAAAAAAAAATGATCTTCTATCTTATTTTCATATCTTCGTTTTTTTTAAAGTTACGAGCAATTAAAGCAAAATTGCGTCAATTTTTGAAAAATTTATTGTGGTAAGAAGAGTTGAGAGAAAAATCTTAAAAAAATTCTGAAAGACCGCTTTCAGTACGTACAAAAAAATAAAAAATTTTCAACAAAATAGTCAGGGTCACGGATTGGTCAGTTCGTATGGAATGCTTCATATACATAAAATACATATACATATGAAGCATTCCATACGAACCGACTAATCCGTGACCCTGACCGTTTTTAATTTTGTTGAAACTTTTCTGTTTTTTTGTACGTACTAAAAGCAATCTTTCATAATTTTTTTAGATTTTCGCCTCAACTCTTCTTACCACAATAAATTTTTCACAATTTGACACAATTTTTTTTTGAATGCTCGTAACTTTTTTAAAAACAGAGATATCAAAATAAAATACAGAATCTTTTATTTTCGTCTTGAGTTGTAGTTTCATAATAAAAATACAAAAAAATATCGTAATTCATTTTCATATGTTTTTTTCAGTTTTAATCCCAAAATATTTTTTTTCAACTTGGACCATGTTGATTTTTCAAAATGTTGAAACCGGGACATTATTGTGCTTATATTGAAATACACAAGCTGCATATTTTATAGTACTTGTAAACATGTTTCTTCAATCGTATTGAAATATCGCGTTCGAATTGTAACCAAAGCGAGATGACACGTTTTTTGGCATCCTTTTTTTAATTTTTTTTTTTTTTTTACAAAGTGATCTATCACACAAACAGTGTGCCTTGCGGACACTCGTTATAACCGCGGAGGTACTTAAAATTCTTGGAATCCATCCAAATACACGATTGCCTCATTGTTCAACGTGAGAGCCACTATTACAGAATGTTGCGCACCATGTGTGGGGCCCCACGATGAATTTACGACTGTGAAATCGAGAATAAAATGCGAAAAAAATACTCCCTCTCTTTTTATTCATCTAAACTCAAGTTTGAGCCCGAACGATCGCGAGAAATAACTGAAAAATTAAGTCTCAAAAAGTAGCGAGGGAAACACTAATTTTTCATATCAAAGTATATTTTTTTTGCAGAAGGAATTTTTATTTGTCAAAATACAGTAAAATTTATGATACTTGGATCAAAGCCTTCAGCATCTATTCGGAATTAACTTTATCATTTTTTTTTTAATCGACAAAAGTAGTACATTTTATTCAAGTTGGAAAAAAATTCGTTAATAATAAAGTAAACAATATTTTATGTTTTGTGATTATATATGTGGAGACCAATTTTTTTTGCTTCCTCGTGATGGAAACTTTATTTTCATCAAAAAAAAACAATCCACCGCTTTTACTTTGATAAATTTGCACTCGATTTTTTTCCACAAGTATAATAAATGACAAGAGTGGTTATTATTGATTTTGAAAAGAAGTTGCTTAGTTAACCTCAAACAAAAATGTTAAAACCAAAAAGAGTCGACAAAATTTGGTTTGGACATAAATGTCCCACTTTATAGACGGCGTTTGTCAAAAATCTCAGGTAATTACCTGAGATTTAAACAAAAATATTTTTTATTTTAACGTGTTTTTTTTTGCGTGATGAAGCTACAGAATTAAAAAATTTTTTGTCTAAATTACGTATATTTTTCTTAGTTTCAGCACAAAATGGAACATCGTCTGCTGAGAAGTAGTACGTGTATGGGAATAATAATTTCATTTAAGAACGTAAAATTTTGTTTATAAGAATTAAAAATTATTAGTTGAAAATAATACAGTTTATAAGAAAAAAATGTTTTTCGATAATAAAATGCATTCATATGAAAACATGATTTGTTGCCTTTTTTACCCACCGAAGCATTTAATATTACATCAATAAAATCTAATATTTTTTTCTCAAAGGTGCCTGATTTAGCTTCAATTTGCCGCAAAGTTGATTAAGGTATTTCAATTTTTCGAAAAGTTATGATTTTTTGAGCAAACTACTGATTCTTTACGGAGTTGCTCCATTTTTTTAATAAAAAATATATGTGATAATAAACTTTTCACAAAATTTATGGTTGGTATATCAAGTCGAAGGTTTCGAACAATAGCTCAAATTTTATTAAATTTTTCTGAGTTCATAAACCCCACAAAATAACGGCCGGACGCGAACGACCCAGGTTTACAGACAGTGGGTGCCAAAAGAACGTTTACAGATGAAGGGTTAAATGGTATATTTTTTATAAGAATTTTCCTCGCTTGGGTACAGTTTTTCAAGTACGTTATCCGGCAAAAATGTGTCAAGTGAAGGTTAATACTTGAAAAAAAGTCAATTTTTCTTCTCCACGCGCATGATCTATTGCGCAACCTATTTCGACTCTGACATTCGCATATTCTTTTCACTTCCTCCGCGGAATGTCCTTTGACGGCGCAACTTTGTTCCTACTCACGAGCCTGAAGAACTTTTTGTGGAATAAAAAAAGAAAAAAAAATTAACGTCACCCCAACAGCCCGTGACGTAATTTACGCCGACACTGTCGACCGACTTTGGAAAGAACTTTCGCATATATGTCACGCATCCTCTGAAAACTCGAGCACGCGAGAACGTTCACGAAGTCAGGGAAGTTTCCATTTTGTATATAAATATAAATATATATATATATATATATATATATATATATATATATATATATATATATATATATATCGAAGTTCTTGAAGCTCGCTCGGGTTTAGAAGAGTTTGGGTTGCGCGAATTTCGAGATGCGTTGCCCGAGAGAGACGCCACGAGCGCACGTGTCATCGCGATAAATCGTCTATGCGCCTCGACATTTCGCTCCAATGTTTGCTTTGGCCCAGACCGCGCGCGAAAGCCTTAAGACATTGTGCGCGCGGTCACGTGAAACACAATGACACGTGTGAGCTCTGCAACCATACATTTATATATATGGGGTATTCCACGCGTAGCGGGACAGGTTTTGGCTGCGGGTCTCAAAATTTTTCGTCCATCAATATATCGTCTTCTTATATCATATAAAAATATTTCCATGTAGTTATGGACCCCAATCTGGGTTTTTGTTGAGTTCTAATAAAAAATATATATATATATCTATATATTTACCTTCAATTGTGTGTCTCTTACGTGTCAATACAGCAAAATGAAAATCTGACCAGTGCTTTTCAACTGAAAAAAGCTCTCCTTTCAATAAAGCAAATGGAATATTAATCCGATATGTAAGAAAAAGTTGACAACTAATAAATGAGAAAAAAACCGTTTTTTTTCGGCCCTTTAGTCTGATGAATTTTGTTGAAAATTTTACTGAACATTGTTCATCATGGTAGGAACGTACGGTAAATTTTTCAGCTTGCCTCTATTTTTTGTTCACTAGCAATAAAATTATTAAGTTTTGTCTTGCACGAGTTCCGATGGAAAGGAAGCGTCCACTATTTACGGAGTAACTATACATTTAATTGCTAGTGAACAAAGAAAAGAAGCAAGCTGAAAAAATTACAGAACGTTTCTCACGTATTGAACTATGTTCAGTAAAATTTTTGATTAAATTCAGTAGACCCTGAGGGCCGAAAAAAAATAAAAACGGGTTTTTTCTCCGTTTTTTTTACTATAAATTTTTCTTTACAAATTGGATTAATAATCTATTAGCTTTATTGAAAAGAGCGCTTTTTTCCAGTCAAAAAGCACTGGTCAAATTTAATTTTTGCTGTATTGATAATTAAGGGATACAATTAAAGGTATCTAAATTTTTTTGTTTTCTTATTTTTCGATTAGGACTTAACAAAAACCAAGTCTTAATTGAAGTTCATAACTGCATGGAGATGTTTTTATATGATATAAGAAAACGATATATCAACGGACGAAATTTTTTGGATATAATAGATATTAGATAGACTAATTTATAGAAGGGGAATTTATAGAAGGGAAACCCAAAGTCGAGTCTTCGAAAATGTTTTGTCCTATGGCCGACAGTTAATCTCAGAATTGACAAGTCTGAAACGAAAAAATCAGAAAGCATTTTAAAGAGAAAGGTTTCTTACACAACAATTTATTGCCGTTAATGAAAAATCGATTAAAAAAAAAATAGCGGATGTTTGAAATAAACTGTGAAACATTTAGTGGTTCATTTTCATTTCAAACATGTGTAATTTTTTTCTTTATTGATTTTTCATTAATGGTGGTGAATTGTTGTGTAAGAAACCTTCCTCTTGAAAATGCTTTTTTTTGTTTCACACTTGCCAATCTTGAGATTAACTGTCGGCCATGGGAAAAGACATTTTCGGCTTTGGCACCTTCTATAAATTATTCAAAGAATAAAAGTAAAGAATAATATATTTATTTTGTATGTTCGAAGGACGAAACAATGTTGCAAAATAAGTTTTATAGCAACATCTAATAAAGAAGCTGAGAAAAAAAATCTTAAAAATTTTCTTTTTTTTTGCTTTTTAAAGTAAATTAGTACCTTAATATTTTTCTAGTATATACTTTCCATTAATGTGAAATATATTTTCTGTCCACATATATTTGGTATATTCAAGATATATAAATGACGTTGGAGTTGGCATCGATGAGCAGGAACAAAAATAGGTTTCATTTTTAATTAATAAATTGGATTTTTTTATTTCATACTATATTACTATATATATATATTTTTATTTATTTATTTTGAATTTGACCTCCTAAGCAATATTTCTGAGTTTAATATTTTTGAAATGTTTTTTCGAGGATTCAATACTGATAGTTAAAATGAAATATTTTCGTTCCAACAATGCAATGCTTTAACATAATGTAATAATAAATGTATTTGATATTTCAAATATCAAACCATGAATATTTGGAAAAAGTATTCAGTCCGATTTAACGAACCGATATGAAAACAAAATATGTGTGAAGATATATTTCACATATGATAATTTTCAAATTATTAATAATACGAAAAAATATTTCCCGTATACTTTAGATTAATTCCTTATTATATATTGAAAAAAAATCTTCGATTTTTTATTGAATTTATTTATAAGTAAGTATAATTACCAAAAACATCTCGCATCAACGTGCGAATTTTTAAAGTTTTCTATGAAGTGATTTTCTCGCGAATGGACGGAAATGTCGGGCAAACAAAAATTTTCAAATTTCCTCAACTGCCCTCGAAATTAATTCGTTAACTCCCGTTACGCCAGTGTGAATTTCACTGAGCCGAAAAAATTGAAAAACAAAAATCAAATATGCTTGATTTGATTGTTATTAATACGCGCAAATTATCAACACAGCTCGTATAAGTTGGCGGACGAGAGGGTCGTTCGCGATGAGCGAAAGATCTTCGAGGCGGAGAGGAAGTTTAAGTATACGACACTCTTGCGAAGCATCGCCGAGATTATATGGGGCGAATCGGCCTCGTATCTATACGCACACTCTCGTCGCGTTCTTCCGTTCTCTCGCGCGAATCGCGGCGCGATTTTCAACCCCGAGAAAGATTGAAGAGAAGGAGAGGAGTCTCGTCCAAAAGGCTTCGCCCTCTAGTCAGTATAACATTGCCCTCCGGTACTATCTCACTCTTTTTCTCCTCCTCGGTGTAAAACTTGGCTACGCACGGTTTAATCTCCGCACCTCCTGCCCATTATTTGTCGCTTCCGTTCTCCATACGCGATCTTCACTCTCGTCTCTTTTCTATTTCTATTGCCGCATCTTAGACTATTTTAATCATCATCGCGCGACGAACTCGCACCGAAAAATCCATCTCTCCCTTTCTGTTTCCCTCTAGCATCAAAAACGACCCGAGCGAACTCCATCAAAAGCGTCGAATTTTCGATGAATTCTCTTTCCCTTTCAGTCCCCTTAAGGCCCTTAAAATTTCTCTAAAATTATCATATATCCGTCCCTCTGGCAGGGTTGCAAATAATGCATTACTTTTTTTAATGCGTTTAGATTTTCAACAACCATTAACTCTTATTTCTATGAACCATTACGTGATAATGGTTAATGGAAGTTATTTCGATTAATCATTAAATGTTGATGGTTAATGGAAATTATTTCCATTAATCATTAAATGTTAATGGTTAATGAAAATTATTTCCATTAATATGAAAGAGTTAATGATTAATGAAAATTATCTCCATTAACCATTTAATGGTAATGGTTAATGAAAATAATTTCCATTAACCATTACATGTTAATGGTCAATGGGGGTTATTTCGATTAACCATTAAATGTTAAGGGTTAATGGAAGTTATTTCCATTAACCATTACATGATAATAGTTAATAGGAGTTATTTCGATTAACCATTGAATGTTGACGCTTAATGAAAATTATCGCCATTAACCATTTAATGTTAATAGTCAATGAAAATAATCTCCATTAACCATTTAATGTTAATGGTTAATGAAAATAATCTCCATTAACCATTACATGTGAATGGTTGATGGGAGTTATTTCGATAAACCGTTTAATGTTAATGGTCAACGGAAATTATTTCCATTAATATATAAGAGTTAATGTTTAATGAAAATTATCTCCATTAACCATTCAATGTTAATAGTTAATGAAAATAATTTCCATTAACCATTTAATGTTATTGGTTAATGAAAATTATTACAATCAACCACAATGCTAATGGTTAACGGAAATTATTGCCATTAACCATTGGCATTGAATTTAATTAAAATGGTAGTAATCGATCGGTTTTATTCTGGGTCGAAATGACCCAAAGGTACTAACCGAGGTTTTCTTGGTTACTTTTAGCCGCAGCGGTTTCGTTATGGGTCAAAAAGACCCAATGGTACTAACTGTAACTAGCCGTTACATATTTACCAATAATATCAGTACATAGTTATAAGTAAACGAAATATCAATAAGGAACTTTAAGGATTCGTAGTGCAGATCAGCAGCAGACTGGTTGACTAATTGATTTAGGATCAAATAACCCAAAGTTAAAATTTAGAGGCAGAGAGAGAACGATGTAGGAGCCGGAAAACGTTTCTTCGTTATCCTAATTCAAGCGCGTTGGGACCAAAACCGCTAAGAATAGCTGAATAATCGATTACGACCATTTTAATTACATCAAATGTCAACGGTCAATGGAAATAATTTCCATTAGCTAATCACATTAAATGATTAATGGAAATTATGTTTATTAACCATCAACACGTAATGGTTAATGGAGATAATTTTCATTAACCATTAACTCTTATTGATAATTGAAAATAACTCCCATTAACCATTAATATTTATCGATTAATGGAAATTATTTCCATTAATCATTTAATGTTATTGGTTGGTGGAAATTATTTTCATTAACCATTAACATTTAATGGTTAATGGAAATCATTTCCATTGGCCATTCAATTTTAATGGTTAATGGAAATAATTTCCATTAGTCACTAAATTTTAATGGTTAATGAAAATTATCATCATAAGCCATTTAACTTTAATGGTTAATGAAAATAATTTCCAATAACCATTAAATGTTAATGGTTTGTGAAAATAATTTCCATTAACCATTAACATTTATTGATTAATGGAAATTATTTCCATTAGACATTTAATGGTTAATGAAAATCAGCAAAATGGCATAAAAAAATGTTCCAGACCTTTTTTGAAGTTTTGTCCGGAAACTTTTCGCCGATAGAGTGTTCATGTGCATATATTCAATATACTGTATAAATTTTTATGAGAAAATGTCGAATGTCTTCATTAAAAAAAAATGTATACTCGATTCTTGGCCACATACATTTATACGCCGATAATTTTCTGACTCGATAAAGTGCGCTGCTTTTAACTAATGGCGGTTTATATTCTCTCCCCGAGCGAGAAAAACCACTTAAAGTTCCAGAAGATTTTTGTAACATGTTGTAAAACGAATGGGAATGAGCTTGCCTCTAGAGTCTTCTCGCTCTCTCACACACACACATTCTTGATACTTAAAAATATATTGAAGGTGATGAAGCGCTGGAAGATTCATTAAATATCGAGTCGGCTTTGGAGAACGCTCTCCCTCTCTCTCGCTCTCTAACACACGGATTGAGCAGGATTTAATGAGTCCGCGAGAGAGGCAACACACACCGAACCCTTAAAAAGCCCGCGGTATCTTTCTCGTCTCTGTGGGAGAACGAATAGACGGCAAGCGGATTTTAACCCTCTCTCTCTCTCTCTTTCTCTCTCATGATCGCTCAGCAGCTCATTAGCGACGGATTAATATGATCCGGTCTTGTTTCTCTCCCCGGTGGCGCGCGAATGCGACAAATGATCATATGTACAAAAAAAGGAATCCATAAACGGGAGAAAAAAGGCTCCCACATGAGGATTTACTTTTCGCGATAAAAGTTCGCACATATTGCTGGGAAAATTTTTTCCGATGTAAAAAAATGTAAAAGATCTCGGAAGGGACGGCGAAAAGGGCGAGCAGAAAAATATAGACGGGAATTTTGCGCGACTCGACTATTTGGGATTTCGTGCGGAATCAAGATCGCGCACGACGAAGGTTTTGCCTGGGACTCTCTCTGGGACATACTCGGAGGTAATGGTGTGTGCATTATTCTGATAAATCACCGAGGTCCTTGTCAAATCTGACGTAAATCGCGAGAGCTCCGCGTGGTCCGATCAGGATAAAGGTGAATAAATCTGCGAGCTTCTTGATTCAATATAACCGAAGAGGGTAATATTTTTCGTTATTAAAATAATCGGGAAAAGGTTTTTTTTCTAGAAATAATTCAAATGGGTAATATTTTTTTGTAAAAATAATCGATTGAATTGGTGGACATCTTATCTTGTCTTATTGATTGAATAGATCAAAACTTCTCGAAATTTCTGGATAAAAAAAATCTAATTTCAATTTGATTTATAATTAATTGAAACAAAAAACGAGTTTATTCTTCTTAATGAATTTGAATTCAAGTGATATTCAAGTTGAAAGTCGTTTAAGGTGGTATTCAGGTCTGGAGACGTACGTTTTGAAGCGTTTTGGCGAGCAAGATGAAAAAATATATATATTTTTACTATTCCCTTTTTACAACATATTTATTAATATTTTTACATTAAAGAAAAAAAAATTGAGAAAAAAAATTAAAAAATTAAGTAAGTTATAAGCTGGTAAAGTTAGGCTATGAAAAAAGGTAGTGCAAAGGCAAAAAAGCGTCTTTCAACTCTTTATTCATAGTTTTTTATTTTTTTACAATAGTAAAGAAAAAAAATTCATACAAAAGTGGTGGGGGTGATAGAGAGATATTCATTGAAGATTTGTAAAAAATTTGAAGTTAATCGGTTGAGTAAAATTCGAGATATTCAATTCATGTCAGCTTTGAAAAAAACGTTCACAGTCCGATTTACTCTGACGTGACAGGTTTATAGTTGCTGCGTCACTAAAATAGCTATAACTCCATAAATTATTGGAATTAAAAAATTTCGTTTTGAGGATATATTCTCAAAGGTTAAAACTTTAAGAATATGCAAAAAAAATGATTTTTTCAAAATCCTAAACCAGAACACCCCCTTAAAGTTACGTTCTGCTGCGTCACTAAAATAACTATTACTCCATAAATTATTAGAATTAAAAAATTTCCTCTCAAGGATATATTCTGAAAGGATATATTCTCAAACTTTAAGAATAAGCAAAAAAAAATGATTTTTTCAAAATTCTAAACCAGAATACTCCCTTAAAGTTACGTTCTACTGCGTCACTAAAATAACTATAACTCCATAAATTATTAGAAATAAAAAATTTCCTCTCAAGGATATATTCTGAAAGGATATATTCTCAAATTTTAAGAATAAGCAAAAAAAAAATGATTTTTTCAAAATCCTAAACCAGAATACTCCCTTAAAGTTACGTTCTGCTGCGTCGCTAAAAATAACTATAACTCCGTAAATTATTGGAATATAAAAATTCCCTTTCGAGGATATATTCTTAAGGTCTAAACTTCAAGAAGTTGCAAGAGAGAATTGATTTTTTCAAAATTCTAGACCAGAATACTGCCTTAATAAAATTTGGTGAGCTTTGAGCTAGTTTTGTTTGCTGCAATAATTTATTTTCCTGAAAACACTTGAGGAATTTTTTATATATTTTGGGCGATGAAAGAACAAGGTGTCAATGGTACAAACGCTTTATATTAAAAATATTTGCACTGCTCTCCTAGTTTTGGCAAAAAATTTGCAAAAGTCTGAAATCGAGGAGCGTGATTTCCTCGCTTGCCTACGACTGAGCAACCATTAGCTGTTTAATGCGAGACTCTTTACTCGAGGCTAATTAATTACTGGATATTAAGGTAATTGTAATGAGTCGACATTAAGGCAATCGAGCGGTATGCTACTGTGTACGCCGCTGAGGAAAACTACGCGAGGATTCGCTCTCTCGCTCCTCTTTCTCTTTCCGCCCCCCCCCCCCAATCATCCGCTTGACTTTATTGTTCTTTGAAAAGTTTTTGCGGAACATCAGTTGAGCGATCTGCGGGGAAAATTAATTACTGCTGGTAATCTCTGTATTTGGATTATTGAAATACGCCGCAGATTTTTTTTTCATTTTCAAGTCCATCATTATCGTTATTTGAGTATGGCAATAATGAATTGATGAGATGCAGAAAAATTATATCTTCCAGAAGATTTTGGTCACCAAAAATATATGATTTCAATATTATCCGTTTGTTGATTTTTTACAAACATTTTACTTATAAAAATATTTTCGAATAATTTTTTATTTTTTTTTACCGGTGAAACATGTGCAATGTACAGAGTGAATGAAAAATATATATGACATACACTCCCGCTCAAAAGTTGGGAAACACCAGTCAATGTTTCTTGCCGCACTAAAAGTTGCATAACTCCGTCAAAAAAAAAAAAAGATAATCGAATTTTTGAAAAAATGTTTGGAGGGAAGGAATTCAGCTTTATTTTGCTTTTAAAAAAATATTTTTTATGATTTTTTTCGATCCAGTACGCATTTTTGTATCCGACCGTTTTTTGACATTTTTTTTGTCTTTTTTATCTACAGTACATTTGAAAGGATTAGCAGATACTCCATTTTTGTCTTATAAAAAATTTTGTACGATTTTTTTTCGCAAAGTTATTTCATTTTTGGCTACAAAAGACAAATTTTGGAAGATGCAACGTAACTTAAAAACTATGGAGTTTAAGAGAAAATGTCAAGTATACAATGCAAAATGCAAGTATGCAAAATGCAAAAAGTAGCGCTCGTATACACAAAATTGCCTGGAATTATTTCGGAATTCTTCTATGAAATTTTTTTTTTTCACTATTTTAATTCGTTCGAAATTCTGATGATGACGGCCCAGCGAAAAATTGTATCTCATTGGAATTTCCGTACTTCGTGATACAAAAAAAAATTGAAAAAATGCAGAAAAATTTGGCATACTATAAACACCAATGATCAGTAATAATTATCGATCATTGTTCATCATTGCTTAATAAATCGTTTAAAAAATTTGTTAATGACTTTTGGGCAATATTATTATTGATAATTATTGTTTACAGCATGCCAAAAGTTGCTAAATTTTTCAGATTTTTATTGTATGACCAAGCACGGAAATTTCAATCAGATCCAATTTTTCGCTGGGACGTCATAATCAGAGTTTCGAGCGAAAATACTAAAAAAAAAAATTCATAAGAAAATTCTGAAATAATTTCAGGCGATTCCTTGTACACGTACGCTACTTTTTTGAAATATGACATTTTCTCTTAAACTCTATAGTTTTTGAGTTACGTTGCATCTTTCAAAATTTGTCTTTTTTAGCCAAAAGTAAAATAACAAAATTATTACTTATGAGAATTGAAGATTATTTATTAATAACTAAAGGTCAAAACTTGGGAAATTTTTCGTTTAGCGCAGAACTCATATTTAAGGCAGTAGCTAATTACCAATTAATATCAACATCTCAGAAAATCGATTCCCAAAATTATTTATCTATAAATAAAGATTTTCCATTCGCGAAATTCTTCCGAGATTCAAATCGTATTGGCTGATAAATCATCGTGAATAGAACTCGTATCTAAGGCAGTAGTACATCATAAACTAATAAAAGAAGGACTCTTGATATTTTTCCCAAATTCTTGGTCGATAATTACAACGATCATAACTCAATATTCATGATAATGTGAAATTATACGATTCTACATTGAACGAAAATAAATCAAAGTAAAAATATATTTCCAATAACATTTGATATATTTGAAATATATTTTTTATTTACATCTATTTAATATATACCTATTTAATATATAAAACAATTCGTATTTTCAATCACACAATTTATTTGGTACAAAGATTTTTATTTGATTGAACTGAAAGTTTGCTCATCCAAGCAACGATTTAACCGATTTAACTAAACTTTCACTGTATCTTTGTTGAATTACCAAAATGATCTCGTTGAACGTCCGGAAACAAATATTTGGATGAGTCAAACAAATTTTTGCATTTTCAACAAAAAAAAAATTTCAGTGTGGATTTGTTTAAGGGCTCAATTTATCGCGATTCTTTCTTTTGAGATTGGACGTCACGTCGGTAATACATCCACTACTTTGGACCCTACCACTACCCCTAAAGTGGACGAGGGCTGAAAACGTTTCTCAAGCGGTCGGCCATCTGTGGGAAGATTCACGAAGCTTTGAAGCCTCATCGGGGTGGTCGGTAATACTGAGCCGACGCATAGAAAAGGGAGAGAGCGTTATCGCGGTCGGTGCTAAACATGGTAACATCACTGCTCGGCAAATCCACCTTTCCATCTTTCCGTTTTTCTCTCCTTCTCTTTGTCTCGTTCTAGAGAATATCCCACAAGCAATCAATAGAATGAGGGTTGAAAATCACTGAATTATCGCTCAATCTTTCGTCACGAGGGTGCAAAAATATAATAATAATAAATCATCGCGATGTTGAAACAAAGAAACTCGATTGCATCGATAAAATGACAATTTTAAAGACGTTACATGCCAATTTGAAAAATTGCATGCAAATGCCAATGCCATAAAAAATAATAGTTTTCGATCGATCGATCATTTGATAGAGAAAGAGATGTTCTGTTTTGACGTTCTTGATCGTCTTAATTTTGTTGCTCATTCCTGTTTTTTGCAATTTAATTTGCAAACGTTACTGATATATATTGCCGTTTTTTATATCCGAATTGAACAATGAAAATTCTTGTTTCCTTATTGACGAATCTTTCTTTCACCTCTAATGATCTTGGGAAAAATGACCCTGAAAATTTGAACCTCTGAACTTGGTCCCGGGGAATTTGACCTCTGATTATCATTGTATGATATATTTTGACACAAATAAATTTGATCCTCGACAAATTCATCCTAGGGAAATTTATCACGTGTACAAATAATTCTGAAAAATTGAACTTCGGAATTTGATCCCGGGGAATTTGACCTCTGATTATTATTATATGACATATTTTGACACAAACAAATTTGACCCTCGACAAATTTCATCCTGGGGAAATTGATATCCCCGTTGCAGAGTTTCTGTGGTTTTGGTGCGGCTTGAATCCGTCACATGCAGAGTTTCTATACAGATATGGAAAAATACATATGATTGTGAAGTTTCTTATTAATATTAATATTAATCAACATTAATAGTCGGATTATAAAATTTAGCTTCAATTTTTCATGTCCATCCAACTCAGGGTATGTGTTTATGAATAAAAGTTTTTGCATTGCAAACTATTCTTGACATTTCGATAAAATTTATTTGAAGTCGAAGTTCGAAATTCGGATCCAATTTATTTAAAGATTAATTTTTCGAGGTCGAATTTATCCGGCGGTCAATTTCACCAAGTCGAAATGTCCAAGATTCAATTACTTAGGACAAATTTTAAAAGGTCATCAAAGGTCATCAAAACCCTTTCCCTCCCTTGATTTGTTCTTTTCATATTCCTGCGATACACTCCCATTTTAAAACTTTCCAAGTTTTCTCTTTCGGGTGGTTTTTTAACAGGTCGAAAAATGGTTAAAAGTATTTTGAAGGAAGGAATGATTTTTATTGTTTTTATCGCGAGCAAAAGATTAACGAGACGATCATAATCGTTCTGTTCGTAAGGTTTTGACGTCGAGTGAAGTTTCCGAGAGGAAAAGTTAAAAGTTGCTGAAACTTTTTAAGTATCGAAGAGGGTTGTGGATGTATAAGATCGGAGGGAATTCAGGATTCTCGCTTCGGGGGTGAGAAAATTTTTGGCGAAAGCATAGAAACCCCCATTAACCCCGGCTGTGTTCCAAGTTCTCGTTGTACGTGGATTCAAACTGCTGGGGCGCTGCTGGGCCATAATACAGGGTGAAGCAAAGAGGGGATGCTTTAATGAGCCGCGATTAGTGAAAGCGAGACTTTGGGGAGTCATTATACATCGAAGAAACCATGAATTTCTCGGCTAACCACTTTTCACGCATTCGCGGCACAAATCCTTTTCGAAATTGCCATGTATGTATTTTTTTTTGTTCTCCTTGGACACTCAAGCATCCCTTGAGTGCGTGTGATTGTGATTGATCGTTGAATTACACGGTTTGCCTCTAATTTTGCTTTCTCGTACAGAAAACTGTGTTTTCACGTAAATCCGTTGAATGTGCCGAGAAAAACTTACATGGGAATAAAATATATTCAAAAATATTTTCAAAAAATTTTAGGAATTTTTCTGTACGAAAAGAATATTTTTAATGGACTTCGGATATACGTTTTATATAATTTTTATTTACGCCCGAATTTTAAGTTCTTAAAATTTATCTTAAAATTAAACTTTCCATTGAACTCAAGTTGGAACCGAAGATCGAACTTAAGTTTCATGTTAACATGAATCTTAAGTTTGAACTTGAGTATCATTATATGTTCATACTTAAGTTCAAACTTGAGTCCAAACTTCAGATAGATTTCTTTCATCGCCGCCCTCGACCATGTTTTTTGGCATTAATTGTCAAAGCAATTAAGTTCAACCGAACTTAAATTTAAGCTCGAGATGGATCTTAAGTTCAAACTTCAAACCAAATTTAAGTTTGAACTTAAGATCGATCTGAAGTTCGCACTAAAATTTGAACTTATGTATGAACTTATAATGACACTTAAGTTCAGACTTAAGATTCATCTTAAATTGGAATTTAAGTTTGCACTTAAGTTCAAACTTAAGATTCATCTCAAATTAGAACCGAAGTTTGGACTCAAGTTTGAACTTAAGTATGAACTTATGATGACACTTAAGTTCAAACTTAAGATTTATCTCAAATTGGAACTTAAGTTCGATCTTACGTTCCAACTTAAGTTCAATGGAAAGTTTGATCTTAGGTTTGATCTTATAAGATCGATCTTAGGATAAATCTTAAGATCTTAAAATTCGAGCCTTAGAAATATTTTACTTATACTCTGAGGCACATAAGAAAAATCTAATTTTTGAAAAAAAATTATTTAATTGGGGTTTGATTTTCTATATAAGTCCAAATATGCTTCATATCTATTTGGGAAATCTTTGTGAATATCCTAATTTTTATCATTTTTGCAGCTATCGAGCCTAAAAACTTTATTAATTTTAGCCAAACTTGCTTTTAAGAGCTTGTGATAGTGAAAAATTTTCAAATTTCGAAAAAATGCTTGTGAATTTTTGAATTCTTGTGGTTCTACAGCTAACAAACTTATTATTTTACACAGTTACACTAAATGATTTTGGTGTTTGTATTAAACTTAAAAAAAGTCTCTTGAGGGCATCAGATTTTAAAAAATCGACCATTACGAGTTAAAAAAAAAATAATTGTAAACATTTTGACTTTGGATATTACTTAGTTTTCCCTCCACACAAAAACCACATAATTGGTATTGAATTTGGCAAAAATCGTTTCAGGAATCCAATGTTCGTAATATTTTCTAATATTCCATAAACCAAACACTAAACCAAATAAAAAAATTAATTTATTAAAATGAATGAAAATTAATGAACTAAAATTGATACTGCTATTCATGGAGGAAGTTTTGCGACCAGCAGAAAATTATGGGGTAGAAATGTGCAAATTATAATCTGCACGATTTTTCATTTTGTCATTGTGGCGTCAATCGGCGTTTCACGCAGTTTTTTCATTTTCACGGACTTTTTCATCCCTTGAAATTTCCACAATTTCATTTATGTGTTTGTATTCGTTCTCGCCGCCATGAACCGACCGAGGAAACAAGAGTCGTATAATTTCCAATGCATAATTCACGAGAATTCGAAATAATTCGAGCTGGGGGTTGAGGGTGGTTCGCACAAGCGTGACTGGCGTCGAACGGATTCGGCCTCGCGGGATCACGTCGGCGTTGGTGACGGAATTCCTCTCTATCCCACACACATTATATGGAAACGATTCGCTGGCTATCGTAGCCTCGCTTTTGCTCATCGCCGAAGCTCTCTCTCTCTCTCTCTCTCTCTCTCTCTCTCTCTCTCTCTCTCTCTCTCTCTCTCTCTCTCTCTCTCTCTCACACTCTCTCTCTTTCCCTCCCGTGGAACCCAGGGAAATGTGTAATTCAAATGAGTTACGGTCGTATCACACTCCTGGGAAGTAGGTGCTAAGCGGTCGGATATGCTGATAGAGAGCGGTGATATTCACAACGTTATATACATACGAGAGAGGGTTGCGAGAATCGCGAGAGAGCCAGAGAGATATCGCGATGCAGGGAAAATGGTTTTGCTTGGCATATTCCGGAAGTGCGGAAACAGGTCCTCCTCATACTTTTTTTTCTTCCTGTCCTCGTGAATATTACGTAATTTACAGGAAAAGTTAAAAATAAAAATAGAATTTTTTTTTCTTTCGACAAACATAATTAATTAAGGGTGAATATACACCAGGGTTGCAAATAATGCATTACTTTTTTTAATGCATTTCCATTTTCATTAACCATTAACCACTACAATTATTTCCATTAACCATTAAATGTTAATGGTTAATGAAAATGCAATTGCATTAAAAAAAGTAATGCATTATTTGCAACCCTGCCCATTACAATGTAGCGTGTAATAGAAAAAATTTCCATTGCCCATTGCAATGTAATGTGTAATGGACAAAACTTTGATTGCAATTTTGGGAATGGAAAAATATAGATCTTAACGTAAATGTAAAACTGTTTGATTTATGTATTTCAGAACTCAAAAATACAGGTTTTCATCGAAAAAAAATTGACGTTTTAATCATCTTGAAGGTCATCGTCAAGGTCATGATCAAGGTCACTACTAAATGCGACGTGATAAAATTAATAACTTTGCTTGTTACGAAAGAATTTGAAAAGCTTCTACATTTCCAAAGGCATCCACACCTCGTATAATTTCAATTGACCTTAGAGTGACCTTAGAGTAACAAAATGTACCCATGACCTGTAGATATTCATTCGAACGTAAAATTTCGCGCTCTATCGTTTACCGATGTCGAAAAAGTGAGTTTCCGTTACAAAAAAAAGTTGCCCTTCAGATAACCTCAAAGGTCATCGTCAAGGTCAAAATCAAAATTATTATTAAATTCCCTGTTTTATAAAATCACAAACATATATTAAATAATTTATATATTTATATTAAAAAAATATATAAAATATATAAGAGGGACCAATTTCTTGTGCCAAAATTGTGCTACACCCCTCACTTACATTTTTTGTATATATTTTACCGATATAAATTTTCATGAGTGTAACGATCATGTATAGAGGCCGAGGATTGCACGGTGTAACATGAAGTTGATTGTCGTAACGTCTCGTTGAACAGAAGTCGACGATGAGCCGATTTTGCACGAGCGATGGCGAAGCGCGATGAGATGTGATCGCCCGGTGATGAGCTGCGGGCGACCCGATGGTCCCGATGCGCCTCTCGGCCTCATCCTCCTCTTAATCTGCCACCAGCTTCGCGGCCCCGTATCCAGTTACACCGACCAACACACGTTTATGTATTCATATATACGGGGCATTCCACGTCAAATCACGCGGTCATCGGTCTGACCCCCTCGGATTTTGATATCCAATGAATTATGGGTCTCATTTGGCCCAAAATATGACCTCAAATTTTTAGGAATTTTTATTTTACTTTTTAAGGGGAGAACACTAATTGGAAAACGAAAAATTTAGCTGTTTCTGAAGATTTTTTTTTTGTAAGAAGAAGCCTTGTCCAATTTATTTACAAGTCTGCACACTTTTCACTCAACATTTCGAGTTTATAAACATATTTTTTCATTTTATTTTTGTTTGAAATTGAAGACACGTCGGAAGTTGTCAAACTGTTGGCATCCCGGATTCTTTTCTGATTGTCTGAGACAGATAAATCAAACATTTCTTAAAAGTTAACATCCATACACTATCGCTGAACCTTAAAAAAATCAGTTCTATGGAGAATTCGCCAAATGACAACTTAATAAAGTCGATGTTGTGAAATTTGATCAAATTTCTGTTATATTTTGCGAGAAAAATCGATTTTTTAACTTGAATTTTAACGTTATTTAAGTTGATCGACAAACTGATACTATAAGAAAAACGTGTGCCAAATTTCATAAAAATCGGTTTAAAACTTTTTTAGAAATCGTGCCAATAGTTTTTATAAAACAATTTTTAGTTAAACGCGTTTAAAATTCATTAGGGGGAAACGTAATGATTTTGTCAACTTACCGCTTAATCAGCGATACCAGCGCCATATATTAATCCTTCCGACTAATTAATTAGACAAGGCTTCTTATTAAAAAAAAATCTTCAGCGAAACAGCTAAATTTTTCGTTTTCCAATAAGTGTTCTCCCCTTAAGTGTTGCCTGATCTATAAAAAATCATTGAATTGAGGGAAAACATATAGAGGGGCCTTTTTTAAATTAATGAAATTTTCCACAGAAACTAGGGCCCAAAACAAATATTTTCGTCATAGTTCGATAATGAGCAAAAATTATTATTATTTTCTTTTAATTTAAATTTTTCAATTGTCTTTAAATCATCCGTTTTAGTTTAGGTCGTCGAGGCTAATAAATTTTCGAAAAATGTTTTCGTTTCACTCTTAAACCAAGAAAAAAAATCAAGTTTCACTGGAAAAATATGTTTGTTGTTATTCTCACTGCAAGAAACAATCAAAAAAAGAAATTATTAAAAAAAAATTAAAATACAAAAAAAATAGTAATTATTTTTGGGCCATTATCGAACTACGACGAAAATATCTGTTTTGGGCCCTAGTTTCTGGGAAAAAGTTCATTAATTTGAAAAAGGCCCCTCTATATGTTTTCCCTCAATTTAATGATTTTTTAGCTCGGGCAACTCCTAAAAGATGAAATAAAAATTTCTAAAAATTTGAGGTCATATTTTGGGCCAAACGAAACCCACAATTCATTGGACATCAAAATCCGAGGGGATCAGGCCGATGACCGCGTGATTTGACGTGGAATGCCCCGTATATAGCACGTATCCCTGCAGCCATGCACACACCAGTAAGTAAACCACACTTCTCATTTACAGCCTCGTTTAATTCCCTCGCCGGTAACACGCGCATATATACGTACGTTTATTCATAGGTCAGGTGCGCGAAAAAATAAGCTTCGGGCTTTCTATCCGCTCGACGGAATTGGACACTCCATCATAACTCCGCGTTGCCAACTCTATCAAGCATACACGTATCATTCGTTGCAATGCTCGCTCGTTATATTCACAAAAAAAATTTAACTCTCAATTCTCCCACATAATCAGGTAAAATTCATCTTTTTTTAACACTGAAATCTTCTATCTTACACACATTTTTTCATGTACACTGCCGTCAAAAAGTTTGGAAACACTCGCGCCTATTCCGCACCGCACGAAAAGTTTCACTGCTCTTCTAAAAATAAAGATATTTAAATTCAACAAGCGGCGTTTCAAAGGGGACATATTCAGCTCCATTTTCCTCTTTTCAAAAAATGTTTTCGATTTTTTTGGAACCCGGTACGCTTTTTGAAACATGGTCGTTTTTTTGGCCTTTTTTGGTATTTTGGTGCACGATACATTTATAATTATGTTCAAAAATTGGCGCTTTATCCCTGCTTCGGTCCTTTTAAATTCGTACATGTGACTTTTGCAGTAGGGTAAAAGCCGGATAGTTGCCACACTAGAGGAAAAAGCTCTATTACTTAAAAATTAAGTATCTACTGACCATATGCTTCGTGTATATTAAAACATTGGTTTTTAATCTTTCATTGTGCACTATTTTTGTAAATCCAATTAATATTGTTTTTGAGTAATTCCCGTTTCATTTAACCCCTTCAAAGAGAGATAGTTGCCCAACGTGACGGAAAGTCGCCTCACGTCGAAAATACTTCGAAGGAGTTTGTAATTAATATTAAGTTACAGATTAATTTATTTTATTATATTTTTTAAATTTTATTTTTTTATTTAAATATTTTATTATCAATTTTATTATTTTATAATTAATAATTTCACAATTTTTTTAAATATCCTTAATTAGCAGTTTTTCTTTCTTATCTAGTTCTTTAAACGCTAGTGCTGAACTAACTTCGGTCTAGCAAGGACTACGCCTGGTTTTTGTCATATTGCCGTTAGGGCAACTAACCGGAAAAGAATTTGGGGCGACTATCCTTTTCGATACGGAAACTTGCCCTTTTTATTAAAAAAATAAATAAAAGCTTTTTGACAATACAGAGTGTTGAGCAACTAGATAACTTGACTAGGTTCACCGTGTAGAGCGCGCCAAGACGAAAAATTAGCTTTTTTAAAAAAAATTTATACGATAACAATTGGCTTAGTTATTAGTGTTTAAAGCTGAGACCAATCGCGGCTAGAATCCGGGAGAAATGCTACTAGTGTGCCACCTGGTGAGGGTTACGGTGGGCGTGACAAGAGGCATTTCTTCTAGATTCTAGCCGTCATTGGTCAACTTTAAAAACATTAATAACTAAGCCAATTTTTATCGTAACAAATTTTTAAAAAAAGCTAATTTTTTGTCTTGGCGCGCTCTAGATGGCGAACCTAATCAGGTTATCAAGTTGCTTAACATCCTGTATACCGTATCAGACCATGTAGTTGAAACTCTAATGCATGCGAGGAAACAAATAGTTGAGTGAATCCTCAACCATAACATTACTTATTCAATAAAAATTAGTAACCAATATATTAGTACAACGTTCGTCGAGGTCTCACCATGGAAGATTTTCGCTCACACAGACGAAACTTGTGGGCCCTGTCCTATGTCTTTTGGGCACTGAGGCCTGCGAGGGCATATTAATAATTACAGAAAAGCGCTAACGCTAGGGACATCTCTAACATAGTGTATTAAAAACCGGGGCAACTATTCCCCCAGGGCAACTATCCGGCTTTTACCCTATTTGAGTCTAAGACTGCTTGGACTTTTGACAATAAAATAAGATAAAAATATGTTACGCTATTTCAACATTTCATTTCTCAACAACATAAATTTTCATGCGACCAGCCCGATTTTCCTTCAGTATATATTTATTTCCTCAAAGACAGCTGGTGAAATTTATGCATACGGAAACTAACTTTTCATTGTGTACATGCAATGAAATCGTGGTAACTAATCACTGCTACAATTACCGTACTTCCCTTACATATGTCGTTGCCACAATCGGCTCTTGCTTAAGATAGAGAGAGTGAGAGAAAGCGGCTATTTCACGTTCACGACACGCGATCAGTCGAGTCTCGCCTCTCGCTCGCTGCATGATGCATAATGATGTTATGACGTGTGTGACGCGATGGAAGTTGCGCGAATAATGCAGTGCAATAATGCGAGAGAGCTCAAAATGTCCCATATAATACACGAATGTAGAATACAGACATGCAAAAATACACGTATGCTGCTAAATAGATGAAACGAATGCGCGAGGAATAAATGCGAGAAGAGAGGTGGAAGATGTCGCCAAATAAGAAAGAGAGTCACGAAAGTGCCTCAAGAGAGAGGGAGAGAAAGAGAGAGAGAGAGGAAATTTTGAGCTCTACGTAGACTCAAAGCGAATGTATCAAGTCCGAGTTAGGGCCTCTAACTCTTTTTTTTTATTTTTTACTTTTTTCTCATTCTCTCTATCTCTCTCACTTTTGCTCTTGGCGTGCTCGAGTGGCCGCGTCGTTCGTCGCTTATTATTTGTAATCCCGGTGTTCCAACAGCATCCCATTTAATCTCTCTCAGTGAGGAGCGTTTCTTTGATCAGCGCGCGACCGCATCTGCCGAGCAATATCTCAGACTATGGCCGAGACTATTATGTATATGTATATACATATGGGGCATTCCATCCCAAATCGGACAGTTTGAAAAACTTTTTTTTTTGTATTTTCTCAATTTTTTAATATTTTTTAGGACCCATCAAAAGATCCTTCCTGTAAAATTTTGAGATTTTTTCGATCACCCGTTCACAAGATATTAAATTTTTTTTAAACCGCTGTTTTTTTTTGTTTTTTTGTCATAACTTCTTTAATACTGGTTCAAATTAAGTGCTGTTTTTTCAAAATTGTTGTTCTTTTATGGCCTTTTCAGAAAAAAAATACAACAAAAATATTCTACGTGTTTTTGAATGAGTTTTTTGAGTTTTAAACATTGAATCGTGTTTTAAAAAGTGAGTGCACATTTTGTTTTTTTTTTTTTGAAATCTTTTATTTTAATCTTCTATTTATTCAACAACTTTTAAGACTAGTCCGATCGTGGGCACTCCATAATTACTATTTTTTTCGATTTTTGAAAAAAAAAAAAATTTCTGTAAATTATTATAAATACCAATTTTTGGTACTGTATAGTATTTTTAAAATTAATTTTGACATTTTTTTTCATTGTTAACAGATTTTTTAATTAATAATTTACCGATTAGCAAATAACATCAGTTCAACAATTGTATGACTGGGCATCGATCCCAAATAGCCTACCGAATATTGCTGTCAAATTTTCACCTGAGAAACACTATTCAAATGCAAAAGAAAGATTTTATTTGCGATACAATATTGCTAAATCAATCACAGTAACACAAAGATTTCATTTAATTATTCCGATGAGCAATGGAAACGTATTGGCAAAGGAATATTCTAATTCAGGAAAAAATCGTATATGTAAGATCTTCAAAAAAATACCTGAATGAATAACAAACTGATGTTATTATTGTTCATAAATGGACTTAACGATTAATTATTAATTTTAAGAACCTGTTAACAATCAAAAAGTGTAAAAATAAAGGCTAAATAAATAAAACCGAAAAAAGAGCGGTTTTTTAAAGATTTAATATCTTGTGAACGGGTAACCGAAAAAAAATCTCAAAATTCAACAGAAAGGGTCTTTCGATAAAAAAAATACTAGAAAAATCCTGACTAAAAAATATTAAAAATTGAGGAAATAAAAAACAAGTTTTTCAAACTGTCCGATTTGGGATGAAACGCCCCATATACGAAATAGCAGCAAAACCCGGGGTCCCGTGCGCGCTATATGGCTCCTCGTCTTCCTCGCAACGGGGGCATTTGTTCCTGTCAACCATCCAGCGTCTCCTTCGCCCCGATACGCTGGTGCGTGTACCGCACGATGTTGGCGCGGCTATCCGCTTCCTCGCGGTCCCTTCGATTCGTTTCTCTTTTCCTCGAGCTCTATCCATACCGGATAGTATGCTCGTCTCGAGACTGGCGTTTATGAGGAGGTTGGTGCACGGCGAAAGAGAGACAGAGAATCTGAAAAAATTTCCTCTTGGCAAAATGGCACCCTGACTGAAAGGGTATCTACACTGGAGGGAGAAGATCTTCCAGTGAACTCGATGATCATTTTCTCGATAGACTGCGAACGCACTCAGGGAGGCGCTCATAATGATACTTATATGATGACTGTGGTGAAAAGTCAATCTAGATGAATTGCAATTCGTCTAGATTGACCCGTATGATAATGTAAATTTTTTCTCTAATAGTAGTACCAATGAACACCAAAATCATGCAGTTACAGATTTTTTTATATTTTTTACAATTTTTTTAAATTTATTACACATAGAATAAAATATATCCTGAGAATATGGCCGAAACACGTGGATTTCAATCAGGGAAATCTACCCTCTTTTCGGGAGGGGTTAGAGTCTA